>JAOWAY010448228.1:1253-13269 GCA_028565895.1 Goniobranchus geometricus | reverse complement strand
AAGAGTAAATTTTCTCGCTTTGGGGAAACAAAACAAGTCAACACCGGTGAGAATCGAACCCAGGACCTCCCAATCCATAGACCTTAACCACTGGGCCATCTGTGCCCCCAGATAAAGACTGACAACCTTGTAAGGGTTTTGATGTGTAGTCTGCAAGACTGATAATGTTACTTTGTTTTTATGTCAACAGCATTTTATCATTTCATCTTTTACAAAGTTAGTTGCACAGTTTAAGGTGCCAAGTTTATCTCTCTTAATCTTATTTATTGAAAACCAATGTATTCTGAGCCACCCAAAATGAAGGGATGTATAAATGTCCACATTCTTCCCCCTCTGTCATCCGTCTGCACCTTAGATTGTAATTTATAGGGTGATATATAGGGCATTTCCTTTTAAGACGGTTTCCTTTTTTCCTTTTTTTTTTTTATTTGTTTTGTTTTGTCTTTTGATTGCATAATGTTGTTAGGGGGGCTTGGGAGCTGGATTTTGTTTTGGTTGCTTTTCTTTTGGAGGGGGATGATGTCAAGGAAGGATTATTTGAGAGAGTTTGGGGTGGGGATGAATATAATACCTTTCCAATTATTGTTATCGTTTCATAGTTTGCTACAGTTTGTGATGGTGACGTTGGACCAATCCTCTGCATGATCTATTTTGGGCCTCCGAGGGATGTTACCTCTTTTTAACACTGTCCAAGGGCGTCTCTTTGCCTCCTCTCCCTAGAGACTTCACTAACAAATAATTGTGTGTTTTAAAATGTAAACAATCCTATCATTTTAGCCATCTTCTAAGAGCCAAGTGCATTCCTGCATGTGATGGCCTTGTTTCTCCAATGCCTATCTCCGTGGCCAGCAAATGGCATGACATAGTGTTTTCAGGCTTTTGAACTTCTTAAGCATTTCCTCGCCTTCTGAATCATGCAAAACCATGCCATGCTGTCTACTTTATATTTCCACTTTTAAGTCACCTCTAAAAAGATAAAATTAAACTTGACCAATTAATTATAAATGAAATGCATTTTTTTCCCATCTATGTCTTTCTGTTTCCCTCCCCATTTCTACCATTTCTCCTAAAGATGTTTTTATAATTTTAAAATATGTTTAAATTGAACCTTGGCGAGTAAGCAGAGACAGGAAGGGGGTGGAAGTATGTGGATGCAGATTGTAAAGATCTGGGACATTTTGCTCTATTTATTGTCCGAGGCCTGTCAATGGCACTCACTAATCAACTCCTTCTTGTGTGACTTTCTACTAATCAGCATGATCTGTGGAACCTTATGTTGTCTTCAAGTCATTATCGAGATGCCTATTTTTAAATGTATTTTTTTTTACTTTCGTTTTCACTTTGTCACTTGTTCTGATTACTTTCTTTCTTTTGAAATTTTTTTTTTAACATGAATTTTTACTAGGATAATGTGGTAACTGATTTTTTATTTATAAGATTGTAATCCCTCAATGAGTTCATTGTCGTGTTCTTTATTTCACATTCATTTTTATGCTTTTACGAGGCTTTCCTTAAGCAAGACAAGTAAAAATTTCTTTTTATTTTTGTTCCGAAGATTTTGTAATGTTAGCCTCATTGTCATCACTTCAAAGTCTTTGCCATTTTCTATGGTATTCACTGATACTGAATTCCTTCTCTTTTCTTTTTTTTTACCTTTTTTATTTTAATAACTGATCCTGGAAGGGATACAGAACTTGTGTCTGTCAGTCTGTGTGTCATCTTTTGTACAAACGTTTCAGACTATTCAGAAAAGAGTGAAAAGTACCAGTCATCAGTAATTTGGTTTTATAGTCATGCAAGTTCCCAGTCAAAACTATCAGTATGGATTGTTGTGACTTTTTTTTTTTTCTCTTTTTCTCTCCTTGGAGAAACAAATCCATCCCTTCCGACCTAATTGCTGTTCTTCACCCTAATGGAATAGAATCTCTTGAAAGAAGCTATTTTCAAACGTCAGAATTTTGCTCGATTTTAAAATGGGTATTTCTTCAGTGCTATAGGATGAAGAGGCAGTGTAGATTTTATACATCCCTTCATGGCTCATATATTAATTCATGCAATTAGTTTCTATGCATCTGGAAGGCTTGTCGCGATAGGTCCACATTGCTACTCTTAATACAATCAGACTGCTTTGATTGCTGTGTTACAGAATGAAAGAAAGGCCTTGCCCTCAAATATGGCTTATTAATTATGCAAATAATTACAGACCCAAAAGTTTTGCCCATTGTCATATAAAATCAGTCCCAATATATAGAGAAAGAAGATTTTTCATGGGCATATGTCTTTGAATTACATTATCCATCATATGAAGGGCCCTTCTGTATTTTTTTTTCAAGCAGTCAGCAAATTTGAAGAACAAGACAAAGGACTTCACAAAAATTTTCTTTAAACAAGTCTCATTAGAGAAGAGCTTTCCTATTAAATGAAAACTAGACAGCCGTAATGGATAAGTCAGAATGATTCATTTGAGGTTCCCCTAAAATGAAGAGGACTTGTCTCCAAAAAAATTTAACATCGTTACTTAAAAAAAACAAAAACTTTTTGATGTGGAAAAACTTGGTTCTGATTTTCTGGGGTTTGTGTTTTTGTAGGCTTCGCAGAGAGAGGACAGCTATGAGGAGACGATTCGTGACCTGACGCAGAGACTCAAGGACGTGAGTTTTACTTCTTTCCTTCTTAATCCTTGCTACCTACATAATTTATCTCATGTGTTGCAGTAACAGAATTTTCAATGAAAAATTGTCAAAAAGCAAGATTAATTTCTTATTCATTTAATGGATGACTGAGTATATAGAAGTTTGTACTTATTTCATATTTTGTTCATACACAGTTAAGAAGCAAAATGCAGTTATTGTTATGGGCTTTGGTTCTACAATTGATGACACTTTCTTAAAATATTATTTTCTCCCAAAAAATTGATTGTGGACTTAACTTCAAGCACTTCTTGCACTCAGTTGTCGATATGTTCAGGGTGTTTGGGGTGGTTTTGTCAAATTTAATTATCTCTAATTGTAGACAATGAAGATGAATAGAAACATGTTCAGATTACTTGTCTTTCATTCTTAAATTTTTACTTAAAGTATTGTCAGCCAACTTCTAGAAATGACACTGTCCCTTTTACATTTTATATTAAAAGGACAAAATAATAATAACAATCTTTCTCATTCTCCATGTATGAGATAGAATGATATAAATAGGCCGTGGGGTTATTTTGGTGATCTACCATCATTGTTTGAATCTTGTCATTTATGGCTTGACGTTATTTTGACATGGTATTAAGTTGTCCCTGCTACTGATTATGGCAGTGAAATTAGTACCTTGACTGAGCAGGACTTCCATAGCAAGGTAATATCCTTGCTTTTGTAAGACTGGCACTATATCAGAGGGGTGCCGTAGCATCTCCCGTCACATTTAGCACATCTTGTCCCGTGCCTTGCTCCCTCATCTCGTCTCAGATAGCATGGGCACCACAGGCTTCCAAGAACCCTTGGCAGCGCGATTCCGATCTTGCAAAACTTCACGCCATCCCCCCCCCGGTGGTGAAACGGTAAAAGGGCGCAGTCTTTTGCAGCTGCTCACGATCCCCATAGAGACACTGCTCCTGGGTCAGACTTCTCAGAAGCCACCATCTTCCCTACTTTCCTGCGCTCTCAGCTGACTTGGCGTGAAAGTCTAGATCTGGATTCGCTATAATACTGAAAGGTTTCTCAATCCCTGAAATGTCGGTGCATGGCAGATGACACAGTGTGCTCTCAGGCACCACCAATCTCCTCTCCCCTGTTGTGCAGTGTTATTGACACTTCTTGGGCATACCGCCTTTGTTGAGCCAGTGGTTAGTATCACTTTGAGGGTGGGGAGAGGGACGAAAATCTTTTTAATTACTGTTAGCAGCAATGTTGGCTTCTGATTATGAGAATCGCCATTTTATGACTTTGAATAAAGAGTTTGAACTTATTAACAAAGCCAAAGAGGGAAAAAAATCTCAAATCGCGAATACTTCGATTTATGAAAAGTTGAAAAATAAGAACAAGGATTACGAGGTTTCCGCTGTACACATATTACATATTTATTGATTAAGCTTTGGAAATCATATACGATCATGAATTGTGCTTCATTCTGTTTTTAGTATTGGACAGTGCCATTTCAAGTTGTCACTTGACCATTGTATGAGTAAATCTCTTGGTTAGTGTATATATATCGTATGATTAATCTTTAGTCAGTCCATTTGGGATTTAAGGAAAATAATGTAGAAAATGTATATGGCTGCTTTATGTATTCAAATTACTGCTGATCTGACACCAGGCTGAAAACCGGGCATCTGAAGCTGAACGTACTGTATCCAAACTGCAGAAAGAGGTGGACAGATTGGAAGGTAGTTTGACTGATGTTACTTGAATGACAGTCCTCCGTATTGCTTGTTGACCCACCATGGCTTGTGAATGCCAATTGCATGAAATATTGGGGAGTGTGGGGTACTGAACTCCTCCTTGTAGCCACATATTCTAGCCTTGTCAACCTAATATTGAAACTCTTCCACCCCTGGTGGTGGTTTTCTTAGCTGCCAACATTTAATCTTCACACCATGTGGATCCTGGTAGTCATATCATTCTGGAAGGGCGATTTAAGAGCGGCTTTTCTTTCGCAGTTTTGATTGTGGTATATTGCCTGTCTGCTCCTCTCATAAAGCTGGGGTGTTCATGGGTTTTGTCTTTTGACTGCTTACTTTTCTTCTTTTTTCTTTTGTTTTTATACTTTTTTTTTTTTTACTTGCTCAATGCCAACAATTTTCAGCCATTCAGGCCATTCGCCACCTAGGGTTTTTATGTTTCTTTCAAGACATCACCGTCACCTTGCTTCTCCAAATAAGAGAAGAATTTGATTCTTGCCACACCCACCCCTGCCTCTTTTTATAACTGAGAAAATAGTCCTTGACAAATTTTGCTCTAAAGCAAAATTGCAATCCCTGTCTATTGTATTCATATCCAATGCTGTAGGTCTTAGACAGCAGATCATACTTTTTCATAAGGATATGGATCAAACGATAACAAATACTCGGTAACTCCAGGTAGTACATCTACAGCTATCCATAAATTAGGATGGATCCTGTCAAAGAACAAAGGGCTAGGGATAAGTCTCACAAATGCATGAATAACCTTATCTGCATACTAATGGATACATACCAAATGAATGACTATAACATTAATGCTGGACAAAACAAAATGCAAAACTGCAGAGGAGCACATTAAAATTTAGATTGTCGTCTGAATTCTTTCTTTCCAGGCTCACTTTGTGGAATAGAATTCATGATTCTGTCAGATGCAGTCCACTTTGTGGAATAGAATGCATGATTCTGTCAGATGCAGTTCACTTTGTGGAATAGAATTTATGATTCTGTCAGATGCAGTCCACTTTGTGGAATAGAATTCATGATTCTGTCAGATGCAGTCGTTCAAACTGTCTCTTTGCCATTATCTTAAGGTCAAGCTATTAGACATCATTGGCATGAACACAACCACCATCTTTTTTTTTTTTTCATGCACTTTGCCAGTTTTACTCAGTTTTACTGAGTGAGTCCATTTATTTGGAAAAGAAGAAGAAATCTTCATTAGTTTGGGGAATGAGGAATTTGATCATATGTTTGTGTGAAGTGTTGCTAGACTTTGCAATCTCTTTTCCCTCGTCATAGTGGCAAACAAAATCACACCCCCTCAAAAATTTGAAAGTTCAGTCCTCATATGTCAAAAAGATTTCCCTAGACAGATTACACTCCAAAGCTGGACTTCCTACAGCAGAAATAATTCACTCTCAAATTGCTCTGCAGTTTATGTCAGTTTTCAACTCTGATTTTTTAACTTGAAGGAAGTCGCTCATCAATATGACCAGAGATATAGCAAATGAGTGGTAAAGATCGATCAAGGTGGATAATGGTGGATCAAAAAAGTAATGACTAGCTCTTTGGGGTTCAATGCTGATAGATAACAGTTCATTCAAGAATCTGAAATTGTTCGGGGGTGGTATCGAGTGAGTTGCTTTTTTTTTTTTTTTTTTTTTTTTTTTTTTTTTTTTTTTTTTTTCCAAAGCTTTTACAAGTTGACTCTTCTGGGATATATCATCTTAAGCCCCTTTATCACTGTCTTTTTTTTTTCTTTTTCTTCCAAAGCTATTACAAGCTCACTCCCCAGGGCCTTTGTCCTCTGGCATATATCATCTTAAGCCTCTTTATCACTGTCCTTTTTTTTCCCTAACAAATCATCCATTATGGGAGTAATTGAGTGGGTGGTAATCTTGCAAAGAAGTACGATTGGGTAGCCATGCTACTATGTTCTTCGACAGAGCTTAGGCATGCCACCCTTCTACTTAATCTGTTCACGTCCTAATGGCATATTATTTCAAACTGGTGTTTGGAATTATTGCAGTCTTTACTCACATGTAGCATGGTTTGCTTGTTTGTGTGTCTTTATATTGTAGGTGATGATGAAATTTGTTTATTTCATTATCCCCTTTCTCTTAAGACTTCATTCTTATTATTCACTGCATGTTTTACATTATACATACATGTGTCCTAAATTATGACTGACAGGCTGAATCAAGAGCAGACCATTTTGAGAGAGAAACTGCTTCCCTACAAAAATCTTTAGAAAGAATGGAAGGTATATTTTTATCCCTTTTTTTTTTCTTTTTTTTTTTTGGCTTAAGAGATAGAAAATTGGTAGCTGGACATTTCTTGGGTTTTTTTTCTTCAGAGGTTTAGGTCAATAGATCTTTTAAAGGGTACCGTAATTTTTAGACTGTGAGTCACAGCTTTTTTTTACCCCTGTCTTCACTCCTGTAGCTAATAGTCCGATGAGGCCTATGCCAGGATTTTTTTTTTTTTCGAGTCATTGTCAGTCACGAAAACAAATTGTTCATATCTGGATAGAATAATAGATGGCACTGTAAAGGAGAATTCACACTTAACCAGTGCTCATAATCCATTCTCTTATCAAGGCCAGTTTATGCAGAACAATAGTGACCTCCCTAACACCCCGCCCCTGAGGAAAATGAAAAAGGGGATCTAAGGGTGGCTCTCAATGTCATTCAGAATCGTATCCAATCAGGAACAAAGTCCTACATCGGCATGGCCATAATCAACCTTAAAGAAGACAGTTTGTTTTCACCCTTTCCATCACAAGACATATCTTTGCTTTGCATGTTTCGAATAAACTCCCAAGCAAACGGCGTGTTTATAGGTTGTGTAAATCAAAACCATCATTGCAATAGTCCACTCCTTTTAAACAGTCAATTACCCAATATTTCCATTGAAACTTTCCTCCAATCTATGATGAAATGAAGTAAGCACACTCCAAATCAATGTCTACCTGTTGACATCATCACACTCCACCGGTGCAAAACAAATAGCCCATTAATAGGCTCCCATGCACAGTCGAAGACTGCCCATTGCTCTTTTTGTTTCAACTAGACATAGGACGGCATTTTTCAGTCAAGCCTAGACTGGCTAGGGTGACCAGGTGACACTTACCTATATTGATTTGGCAGAGACAAAAAACAAAAGTGAGAAGAAATTGTTGACACCTCGCTAAATTGGCCATACCTGTACCACTGTCTTAAAAAAGTGGGATCTTGGGCAATGGGGGCCGGAGGTTAAGTGGCAAATTTATAAAGAAAAAATTCTATTTTCTGAGAGAAAAGGAATCTCAGGCAGAATAAGGTCTTAGGTGGCGGGATGTTGGGCAATCACTATTGTACATTACACTGTACCTTATGTGTCACCGAGTCTGTAACATCAAACCGGAAAGAAATTGTCACAAGTGACAAGAGAATGCAGTCTTCGGTCGCTTTTCGTTTGATCTACACCAGCATCGTTATCATGTCGAAGACAAAAGAAACATTATTCTTGTCTTCTGTTGGTATTTTGAATCTTTCGAGTCTGCAGCATTTAGTCCAGCTCAGCCTATCTTTTAGAAATCAAGGGTGGGACTTATAGTTCTGAGCAGCTCATAGTCTGAAAATTACGGTAATTTGCTAGTTAACCCTGCCAGAGTCAAGAATTATCTCACAATTGCATGCTTCTGTAAGTGTATTCACTGCTCCAATTACATATTCTTCTTTTAATTTGCTCTTCAACTTTAAGCACTGCCCACCTGTCAGCTAGAGTAAATTACTATGGCCATTTTCTCACTAAAAGAACTGATCCGAAAATGTTGCTATTTATAGAAAGAGCACCCTAGTTGACTCTGCTTAAGTAAAAAGTGGCTTATGATGAGAATTACTTTTTGCCTTAGGTTTTGTTATGTTCTATGGGGGTGCTGTACTGAGTGGGTAGAGCATTGGCCTCTGGACCCAGAGGGAGCAGGTACAATTCTCGCTCCAGACACATGTGGGTTTTTTTTTGTTAAGCAAGAGAGTTAACCACTGTTGCTTCAGTCTTCCTATTTAAAAATGGGTACTGCTTTGGCTGTAATCCGCAACAGATTAGCATCCTATTCAGAGAGTGATGGCTAAAGTCTGACGCTGTCCTGTCTCATGCTACTGAAGGCAGGACAAGCTGCGGCCTAATGAGTCGATTCAGCTTAAAAAAAAAAACCCTACTTTTTCGTTGGTTTAGGAAAAGACTCCTCTCTGAGTCATAAATGAACTTAAGGACCATCATAATAAGATGAGACTTACAGGGGCTAAGCCTTTACTGTAAAGTTGTGAATATCAATTTTGTTCATGATGAAAGATGTGAATTCAGTAAGGGATTAACTGCAAGTTCAGGTGTGAAATTAAAAGTTGATTAAAAAGTCATAGAATTGAAAGTCAAAGTCAAGCCTCATCTGTGGGTGCTGTGGTCAATTTTGATGACACTTTCCATACCATGCCCATATTTATTATCAGTAACACAGTTTTGCATTTATAATGGCTTTAACCAACTTCTCAATTATATTTTTCTCAGTCAGCTTTCCAAACACACCTATTAAATATTTCACATTTGAATTCTTAAACAAATTCCTATATATTCATGACTTACTCTCAATGTTTTTTCTTTTAAAGGTGATTTATACTTTTTTGCAAAGACTCCCCCCCCCCACCCCCCTTTCCCAAATTCCTCTATCTTCCTATAGCTGCATTATAAACTATGATTGCCATGGGCATTTCTTTTAGGTATTAAGGAAGTTATTAATTTATCGAAAGATTGATTTGTGAATTTGTCGTAAGCACAACTTGATTGATCGATTTTACATTCAGAATGGCAGAACAAGACTCATTCTGTATGTTTCACATACATCGTGTTTTAAGAATGCCTTTGGTATGTTGTATCATAAAATAACCCTGCCTAAGTTATACAGTGAGTTACTTTGTTAAACCCTAACGAAATATTCTAACAGTGATTTTTTATTTTGATTTATGCTCAGCATTCATTGCATTCGAACTTATAAGCATGAAGAATTGAGGACAAAAAAAGACTAATCATGAAATTGAATGTGTGTGACCCTAATTTTATTCCTAGATTTAGTGGTTAACTTTACTACCCATTCAGAAGATCCTTGAGTCCTTTGAGCCTTTTGGAGAGAAACCAGAGTTTTTTTTCTTTTTTGCAAATTCTCAGCCATATTAAAGTAAGGTAACTCTTGTCACCACCAAAAGGTTCATGCTCTGGATCCTCAACTGACATGAGATTCGATAGGACTGAGATGTACTAATTAATGCATGAATTTGCACGTTTTTACCATGTGTGCTTACAGACGAACTGAATCAAGCCCAGGAGACGAACTGTAAACTGAGGGATGAGATGGAGCAGTGCCTTGGGGATTTAGCGGATCTCTAGTTACTTTCTTCAAAGGTTTTCTTATCAGTTTTTACATTTTAAAATGTGCAGCAAATTGATTCTTAATTAAATGAATTTACTTTGGGAGGGGGGGGGGGGGAATCTAGTTTTGGGAACTGTGACTTCTTTCCTTGCAAGTGCTTAGAGACTGGCAGTAACGGTAATGGAAGGCATTGTTATAAGTATTGAAATGTGTGGGGTAACTTTTTAGGAAGATTGATTATCATGGAACGCAGCATGGATTTTCCTCCATAGTGACTAACCCTTTCAGAAAAACAGAATAAGACGAGTTATACTGTTTTTGCATCTTGCATTTAATTCAGCTTTCAATTTAATTCAAGATTGCTGTCGTGTATGCTATAAAAAGCAAAATCAAAACTGCATTGGCTCTTGGCTCTTTTTTTTTCAAAAGAATGGCCAACAGGTTTTGAAATTTTATGATTCAATTTGATCTAAACGTTGATCATTACATTGTGATTTATTTTGCATTAACAGTATATCAACATGTGTTGATTTATCCACTTCTTGCTAAAAAATGAGTTAAGAGGGTCATACTGGTACTCCAAAAGGTTGGGTCTTTTGCATTCAAGATAGCTGCAAATGTGAAATGTACGTCACCCATTTTTCATCAATTTAGAGCTGAGAAAACAAAAGGTAGATTATATCCCTTTTGTGCAATATTCACAGCTGGCCAAATCAGTCATAGATCTAGATCTAGAATTGTGCTCCAAGTACTTCTCTGTTTAATAAGACAGTCTAAGTCCAGCTGAAATGGTCTCAGTTACTTCGTAACAGGCTGAGCTCGCATCACTGGCACCCCATCGCAGTGTACGGCCCAAGTATAACACACTGAAGAGCAAGACTCCTTTTCAAAAGTAATTGTGAGAATGCCTCCGCTCAGCCGGTCACACATTTTTTTTTAGTCACCTTTTCTGCGTAGAAATCTAAAATTGTAGCATGCTTGTAAATCTCAACGGCAATTGATGGGAGTTGAATACTTCCAGATTTGCATGTTGGCGTTTGTGAAAGATGTTTTGTTGGTACAAAGAAAAGAAAAGAGGCTGAAGACAGACACATAGAAGAATTTGAGATGGCCAGAGTCTTGTCTGCTTCGCTGTATTATTTCAGTAGTATAAAGCCAGGCTTGGAGGGAATTTGGAAAGGTTTAAGGGCTTTTTGATTAACTTTCTGATGATGTATTTTCCACCCTTTAGTAATATAATGGACTCTGAAGTAGTGAGCTTGAAATGCCAGAATCAGTCCAAATCCCAGTTCTTGCCCTTCTGTAAAATTAGGTAAAACAATGAAAAACCCATCATTCGTGAAATCGAAAAGTTAGCCAAGATTGAGGTAGTGCAATCTGCTCATAGTCTTATATATTAATGTATGACTTACTTGACTTATTGCCGTTCGCATCCTGGTCAATCGACTTGGACGCCTTTGCAGCTTCCTAGATGTGGGATGTTCGCTTTTCCAATCTGCAACGATCGTGAGCAATGGATCTCAGATAGCTCAGGTTTTCTTGTGATTTTAATGATATCTTGTTGACATGGCACGACAGGTCTTATTTAGTGTAATGGGTAGAGTTGGAGGTGGTCTTGTAAGGAAACTTACGACGTTTTTTTTACAAAATAGGATATTACTTGATTCACTGGTATTCCCTCATCTCGCCTAAGTAAATGAAGAGGCACCATCTGCATTCTAGTATTTGTTGAGACAATGGGGTTTCATTGCATTTTTTTTTTAGAGGGACCTGGTAATTCTGACAGGGTATCGAATGTTCAGGGCTTTTCTTAGTTGTTTTGGTGATAGGAGTCTAGTTTTTCCTCTTCAGTTTGTGTTAGTGCCCGTATGTTGGAGTTATTTAGGAGGATTGATTTTACAAGAGAATTATAGAGCTTAAGTTTCGTTTTTAATTTGACTTTGTTCTCTTTTGTCCCGATGATCATGAGTTTGTTAAGGGTGGAATTTGATAAATGTTTTCTCCTTTCTATATCTTTGTATCCTGTAAGAGTCTTATGTTAATGTCTAGTCCGTAAAGAGGAAAAATGTATTGTTTTATTTCCTTTTATTGAGCAACAGTAAACTTTTTAAACAGTATGACCTATCAGTGGGCTAGCATTACATGCATGTATCACAGTACAGGCTTCGTTAGCTGTGAAAATTCAGGATAGTGGTAATGACGTTTTTTTTTTACCGTGGGGGGGGGGG
>JAOWAY010448117.1:0-13272 GCA_028565895.1 Goniobranchus geometricus | reverse complement strand
CACCCACACACACACACACACACACACTTTGGCTGTCATGGAAATGGCGGCCATCTTGAATTTTGGCATAAATTTTCAAAATTCAAATATGATAGCCTTCACCATTTTTTCAAGTACGCCTTTCAAATTTTGCACTATTCCTTTTTGAAACAATATCTAAAAATGATCATAATGATTTTTGATTGTATGAAAAGTTTCATTAGCATGGATTTTTGGAAAATAGCACATAGAAATATTAAAAGGTGAGAAAATAGTATGCAAACAGTTCAGATTATCAAAAGCATAACATATTTTGAAAATTCTTATCATCTTTGCGTTTTGGTCCAAAAAGCAACATTCCCACCAAAATTTCATGAGGATATCTAAAAAAAAAAAGTACATCCACAATAAAGTACAAAAAACATTTTGAGAAAAACACAATGTAAGACAAAATATGGTGAAAAACTTCTGCAAACACAGAAATGATAGTTCTTACTGAAAATTTAAAAATCCAAAAACCTATTACTCAACCAGTACCAATAGTTTTTCGAGGAATCTGGATTCAGTATAAATTGTTTGACATATATGTGAATTTTTTTGTTTTGATCTTGATAAAGAAACAGCTGGAAAAATCCATCTCCCCACATCTCACCCCAACTTTCAGACATCTTTGAGATCCTTTATTTTGTCATGGAAAGCGCTATATACAAATAATGTCTATTATTATTACTATCATCATATTATTGTTATTTTTATATTAATATTATTGTTACCACCCAGGAGCATGCCTTTGACAAGACTTTGATTGGGAAAGAATATGAAAATGTACACAAAAATGCTTTGATAAAAATATGGGTCACTTGTTAATTGGGGAAAGTCTCTGTTTTAATTTATCTGAATTGTGATTTATCAAAGATGTCACTAAAGAAATTGTCTTTTGTTTTCTTTTCCCATTGGCAGGTTCAGAAGATAGAAATCAAACAGATGAAACTAGTATGTATTCTCAAATGTATCATCAGCCATATTCAGGCAGCCAAAGCTACTCAAATCAATCTTATAGTATGCACAGTTCGTCACGATTATCCTATGGTGCTAATGACCGGTCAGATATGTATGATCCGTCACATGGATCATCACAGATAGAAGGAGATGGAACAGACCCATCAGGTTGGTGCTCTTTTTATGTATTTTTGAATTTGTTTTTGCTTGTTTTTTTGGTTGTTTGAGATAAATGCATAAGGGTGATTTTGATTTCAAGCTAACCAATGACTTTACACAAGTAAATACCTTTTTTTAAAATCTTTCCCGAAAGGAGCTCAGTCCAATACATACTCAGAACTCCAAAGCATAATGAAAATTTTGAACTTAGAAAAAAATTGGTGTATGCGCAACTCGATGATGCAACGAGTACAGTTTTTGATTTTGGAGAAAACAAAAGGTTTTCGCGTTTGACAGTGTTAATGGACCAGAAGACTACATTATGCGTTTGTATTTAGAACAAGTCAACTTGATCTTGTTTTGCTTTGTGATCGGTTTTTGAATTGTGAATTCAATTTTAGACAAATTGTGTCGTGATCATGTTCATGAAATGCTTTCATTTATGATGGCCTTCGTTTATTTTATGGATTAAAAAACTTTTTTTTAAGAGATTGAATTATAAATAATTCTGAAATAATGATACGGCTTGGATGAAGCAGATCAGAATCTTCATGAATCTTACATGGCCATTGATATTTAGAATCCGCAATCCAACTCCCGAAAAACCTAGTAGGCTCTTAGTCCATCTATGATTCTAGATCTAAGTTAAATATTATTAAATCCAATTAGCTGATGTGGAAAGCTGCCTTCATAGATGAATGACTATTACAATTAACCAAATTATAGACAAAGGCATACATTTTTTCACTTAATTTTCATGCCTCAACAGATTATATACTATTATAACACATGATGGCCATCAAATTGGTGACATTTTTGAAATCAGAATTTCTAAATTGTTGACCATAGCTTGACCTCTTCAGAATTGTTTGTTGTTTAAAAGTAAAAGACTGGTCTATAAACTTTACTAATATGGTATAACATGACTTTCGTACAACACCCTTCTGCATTTATTTCACTCTTGTATAACAGTACCAAAGATTTATCCTTTGGCATTTAATTAAGACATTTTCGTGCTCTATAGTACACAGTGTAGTTAATATTTCATTATCAAATGAGCCAGAAACTATTTTTAGTTCATGTAGAGCACATTTGAAAAAGGAATCTGTGCTTAAAGTAAAGCATATGATGTAATAGGTCAGGTTGTTGTCTTTTTGCTTCTTGCTTTTTTTTTTTTTTTTTTTTTTTTTTTTTTTGGGTCCTCCTCAAAACAATACTCTCTCAATGCCAGGTTCAAGAAGTGTTTATGGCTTTATGTTTGATAATGAAATAACAGTTTCACAAAATGTTGCTTTCAGAATGAGATATCAGATTCTGTGATTTGGGTAATATCAAACATGTTGTGGTTGCAGTGTTCAATCCATTTGACTTGATTTTCATCCACATTCGTCAGACGCAAACATGTCTGAGACTTAAAAAAGCATTCACGGCTCAGACAAATTTATGATGCTTGTCTTATAAGATATGTTCTTTTAAAGTAAGAAGCTTGTAAAAAAAAAAATATGTATGAGAATTGAAAGCAGTTAGGAATATTATTTATGAAGTCAAGCAAAACACAAAGTGCTCTTATACTGACTCAATTGCACAAGAAATTTAATACTAAGGACGCTGAGAAAGATCTTTGCTTATAGACTAGATGATGAATGCAGTGATACATCCAATTTTGTTAATATGGATGCACATTTTGTCAGGCAGAAAGAATCTTATTGTTAAGTACTTTTGGAAAATGAAGAAAAACTTTTTACATGATAAAAAAAAGAAATATAGATACAGCTGTTTTTGAAACCAATTAATGAGATGGAAGGAGGGCTGTGTGTGTGGACTAATATGGACATGCTTTTTTTTAGATATTTTAGTCGAGTAAAAAAACAAAATTTATGAAATAGAATCTGAAAATGAGACCATGCATGAGTCGGGCAATTGGCAGGCCTGAAATTTCAGGTGATGAACTTGAGCAGCTGAAGCATGTGATAAGGGAGTGAGAAGTGGGTATAAAGTTCATGAATATGTAGCTATTTAGAAGAGTGTGATGGGAGCAAAAAGCACTTCAGATGCCCAATGTTTTTATCATTCTGTGATGGTGTACCAAGAGAAGGGTCGTATGAGGAAGTCTTGTTGTGGAGAAGTAAGTGAATCCTTCTGGAATATGTAAGGGCATTAGAAGGCAGTAAGATGCACTGTGAGATTTGACAGATGGATTGAACGTGAAAGCCCTAGTTGCTGAAAGAATTAGTTCTGAACCCATTCTTTTTTATAGTGTAGAGGGACTGGCTGGAAAGGAAGAATGTTGAATTATGACATATTTCTCTTCGAATGTTAAGCAGCACATTCAGTTATATCTTGTGAAGAGACATGTATAAGAGAAGAAGAAGACTGAGAGTCAGGAGTGAGACAAGAGTACATGTGATCGTGAAAGGAGAAAGATCCCATTACAAAGGTAGAAGGTGAAGAATGTAGATGAATTCTAGGGTATCAGGTTATCAGACCAGAGCACAGGGGATAATGGCATAGGTAATGGATGGTGATAGGATAGGATGGCAGTGAAGAGAAGATGCAAGGATAATATATAACTTGAGTGAAAGGAAAAGTTCATCAGTTAATGTAGCTGGCAATGATGTATAGACTGGAGGCCTGACATGTTTGCTGGAACATGAGCTTGAAACGGCTGAAAAGATGCTGCATTTTTCTGAGAATATTATGAGACTGGAGAATTTCGCAAGTTTTTAGAAGATCTCAACCAGCTTAGATCACTCACGCAGAACAAAAGTCTCTGGAATCGCTTGAAAGGAATCCTTGAATGCAAAAAGGGCAGAAGTAGGTAAGTCAAAAGAACAAATGAGGGAACATTATGGTCGGCAGCTGGCGGGTTTGGTGACAAATGGAGTCTAGCTTGAGATTATGTGCTCATATTCAGAAGAGTGATATGAGCACATAGACATGATTGAGCTTAAGTAAGACAATTTTGGGAAGCAAGAGGTGCAACCAGAAGGCCTAAGTGTGTTTATGGAATTTGGAAGATTTGATGTTGCTGGAAAATTAGATTGGTTGGAATTGGACCAATTGCAGACAAAAGATAGCTTTAGACACCTGTTACCTTGAAACTGAGAGAAGAATTAGAAGATATATGGTGGTTCCAGGTTTAAAGGTGAACACAAACAGAATGAGATTCAGTATTGTAGTACAGGTCAAATGGACAAAATTTTGCCAATGGAACACTTTCTGTTTAATCTCCATTGCCATCACTACAATTTTAAAAGACCCTTTCAATGCCATTGTGACCAGAACTTATAGAGATAACAGGTTTCTGGTGACCAATGAACAGCTTATGATCCTGCTGTTAGAAGATCCGCACATATCAAAGCACTTCATGTTTTGGAGGTCTTGGACAGTTCATAAATTCAAGTTATGTGGTTTGAATATTGCAAAGGCAACATGTAGTATTTTCAAACTGCTTTTTAGGAAATTATTTATTTGAAAAGAGATTTTTTTCATGGCACATATAAACCAAGTTATTTTACTAAAACATACTTCTTTTATTACATAAACAAGGTCATATAATTGCTTGCTTCTTTTTATGTGAAAGGAATTTTTCTGATGCTAACATATTTTTCTTTTTTGGCCTTCCTTTTTTGTGTCAGTTGTAAGGGTTTTCTTTCAAAGCCAACAATAGTGATAAAAGTCGAAGCTGATCTTGGTCTTCCCCTGAGATACATTCTGTTCAGCCATCAATCTCTGACTTTGTTACTTAAAGCTGCAAATCTTTTCAGTATTTCTGAATGGCACATCATATTTGTGACCATAGATTCTTGGGTAGACCTGGAAAATGATAACTTTAAAGAAGAAAAAAGAAAGGGATAAATGGAAGTAATTTGCTAAAAGTGAGAATGTCATAGGACATTGAGTTATATTGGAAGATGATACCTGATTAGATGTAGAAGTTACTGTTAAAGTGGAGGCAAGGCATTGACTCTTGTGATAGGCAAGCAATTATGTATGATCTTCTTTATATTATATGCATTTTCAATGATTGAAAATTATACATTTTATTCATTTTATTTAATGAATTGTTTTTAGTACCTTTTACATTTGTATGTCATTTGTTGGTTGAGATCAGAGATCCAAAGCCAGATGTTACAGACACAAGTTTTGTTTATTTTTATTAAACAGTTCTATCCCATGGGGAATATTAAATATGCTGATTTTTCTTGATAAAATTTTAAAAATAGATATTGTGGAAAACACTGGCTGTGGATTTGGTGATGAAGAATTGTGAGTGGAATAATGAGATTGCCTAAGGCTGAACAAATGTATATCATTGGTGTCATTCTCTAAATTTTTCCAAATTTCCATGTCTTGAAATCAATGTAAACCTTTTTGGATGCTGCTTCTCTCATTTTGGTGAAAAGATTTTGGACCATAGGAAATGCCCCATTTTCAGGTGATGTCTAAAAGCACAAGACAAGTGCTGCTTTGACACTCTTGGTGCATCCTCAGAAGATGTCCAGGATAACATGCATATTTAGAGAAAGACACCAATGAAATATACCTTTGTTTGCAACAAGTGCATTACTTAAAGATGTCCTTTTTCATTTTCATCACTTCTGGATTTCTTTTCTTTTGTTTTTTTTTTTGTTAAAAAGAAAACTTTTAAAAAGAAAGAAAGAAAAAGACTCGGAAAGACCATTCCTAAGTAAGCCTTACTTGTCTGATTCACTCACATTTTTTCTCCTGCCAACATGATTTGTATTAGTTGTTGTTGGAGAGGGCCTGGGCTGGCAGGTGGTAAACTCAGAAGTTCACATGGTTTATCTTTTTGGCCTGCTAAGAGTGATTGGCTAGGACTTTGAGACACAATTAAAACGGTTCATGTAACATTGAAATTTTCCCATTCAAAGACATTAAATCTACCCTTACCATGAGAACTTGTAGGCCACTCTTAAGTAGTTTCCACACTTAATGAATGTATTTTATAGATGTAGCAGCGCAGTGAAAGCTGTTTTTTTTTCAATCTTTTGAGGTGAAATTACTTTAAAACATGTCTTTTGCGAACACTTGGATTTTGACGTAGTTTACACATGAGACAAATTGTAATTGGCTGACTCTTTTCTTTTGATGACTATTTTGAATTATGAATCATTGAGTCATGTCACATGCTAGAACTTGCCATCTCCACTCCTTTTGCCTTTGACCAATCCAGGATCATTGGCTTGTTAAAGTCAAGCCTGTGACAGCAAGGAACATGCCAGTCAGCATGTGAACTCAATTTGGATTACATAGAAATGCCATGTGGCCATTAGTTTTAACCTGGGATTTAATTTTTCACCAATCAGGAATGGAATTAGAATCTGAATATTCTTTTGATTTGTATGTATTAGTATGCTCGTAATGGGAAAAGAGTGCCCGAAAAGTTTATTTAATCAATCGTGAAGTACTGCAATAGGGGTATAAAAGCCCAAGTCCTGGTTAAAAAATTCCAGGCACGTTTTGCTTCTATGATCTCCACTTTTCTGGCATCAGTTTCTGAATTCTGCATTTCCCAGTCTCACATGTAACCTGTGTTCCTGTTCTGTCTTTGGCGTAAAAATTTATATCTACTACCTTTGCAGTTATTCGTTTCAGATGTAAGAGTAAAAGAAAGTACTGATTACATATGCATTCAACTAGATTTGTTCTTTCATTTGCCCAGATTTTTCACGGGAAAACTCTTTTGCGCCATCTATTCCCCCTCCCCTGTTTGCTTTGAAAGAGGTTTAATTTTATGTTAGGAGCCAATTAGTGATTTCATGGTTTTTATGCCTTACGAACAGATATTAAATTTATACTGAGAATTTCATTTCGGTGCCAAATGAATTATCAATGTATATTTGGATTGATTTTCTGACATGAAAAATGCACTGAGTATGCGTTTCTATCAGCCCGCCTTCTACATTTAAAAGCCAGGATATTCAGTTGCCGACCTTTTACACATATGGTACTCAAGATCTAGATTAGTGTCATAATGCAATATAAACTTTGACAAGCGCAATAACAGTTTATTATATTGCACATTGTACAATATTTAATCGGAGATTAAATCAGTGATAAGAATCAACTTTTATTGCTTGCATTGTATGCTTTGACCTCATGTCATACAGTTAAAGAATTAGCACTGTCACTAGCTGCAGCTTAGTGCCACAATTGTGACCTTATGAGGCTGCCACGACAGACCATCCCAAGGCCCGCTTAAGTGCAGGCATTTTATGTAATTCGCTCTCTTTATGTCTCTTCTGCAGCACATCTTGATGAGGGCAGTTCATCTACACTAAGCCTAACATACATCTCACATGATCAAAATGCATCATCTTATGATGGTCTGCTTGATAAAGCTTCAAAATCATTTATGTGTCAATATTGTTCTAAGGTCTTTCGCTCTAAACATCAATTTGTTGGCCATTTAAACACACATATGAACCGTAAACCTTTTCATTGTGAAACATGTGAAAAGTCATTTGCTTATGCAACAAACTTAAGTCGCCATCGTCGTACATGTGCAAATAGATTCAATCGTTTCTCACTTTCTAACAGTTGAAGTCTTTCAAAGTACGTGTCAATCATAGATTTGAATTAAATAGATCCATGTCCTCACCATCATGCCAGTTCAAACCTTCTTCAGTGATAGTGGGAATTTTCATCCAGTTTCACTGCATAGCCTTTATTTTTCATCTTCTCAGACAAAACAGCATCTGTGGCCAAGGGCCATAGCAAAGAATTTGGTGTTCGTTTATGGCATTCATGCACATATTGTTGGAAGCAGTTCTACAACAAAAATGACTGCCAGGGCCATATCAATAGTCAACATTTGAAGTTGAAACCTTTTGTTTGCAAATATTGCAGCATTGCATTTGCTTATCGACAAAGTTTTAAGAGGCACGTCCAAACCTGCAAGATGAAGTGGTCTGCTGCTTGCTCATAGAAATATGTAGCAATTTGCTTTTACCATTTATTTATTGTTTCCTGTGTCATTTTACTCTTGCTTAAGTGGAAGGAGGCATATTTCTTGTTTTCAATTGTACTGTTTAAGATCATATGTGAGATAAGAACACAGTTCCATTTCTGGCACAATTGCCTAGTGTGTGATAATGTCGCATATATTTATTGCAGTTAGCTCATGTGTCCAAGGCTTAGACGCTCCACTGTATCAAGATCTTGTAACACATCAAAGTAAGAAGCACGCAAATCCCTCAGGCTTGGAGTGTGAGTTTTGTGGCAAAGTTTTCACATCACGGATAAGTTGCAGTGATCATAGAAATGCTATCCATCTCTTTCAAGTGGAATACCCATGTCAGCATTGTGGAAAACCATTTCTGTACAAGAGAACCAGACGTCGCCATGCAGCCATGTGTCCTTTTAATTCGTTGGTCAGAAATCCAAGATAAGAAACAAAAGAAACATCCTGAAGCCATGACATATGTGTGCTTATTTTGATGAGGACCTCTGTGTGAACTCTAAAGAGGTTCATATTTAAAATTAAATTGTGCTTGCTTTCTGTATCTTGTACAGGTATTGCTAAAATTGGTGATGACAGAATGCTCAGCAAGAGTGTCCATTCTTCAAGTTCACCCATCAGTCACGGACGGCTTAAAAGATTTTGTTGTGACTTTTGTGGCAAAAGATTTCCCAATAACAGAGATTTGAATGGCCATAGAAATGCTTGGCATCTTAACTCAAAACCACATGCTTGTGAGGTATGTGGAAGGAGGTTCTGTCATAGAACGAGCTACAACAGCCATATTCGAACTTGTGCCATCATATGTTCTGAAAGGAATCTGCAGAAGTAAAAACTTTTTCAGTGAAAACTTAATTGACAGTGTATTGTTCTTGGTCTTTACATATGAGTTTTTTAGTTTCTTTTAAGAGGAATTAATCCAATCATCAGAATGCTTGGCCCAGGTTCCCTCCTGTCTGTGAAGAGAGAAAAATCTTAAGTGTCTGTTCTTGTTACAGATTGCATCCGAAGAAAGCATCAGTCCATTTATCCTGAGTTCAAGCAGTCTTGTGGAGCTGTCTGTAGTGCTACTTTGCTTGTCAACAAAGGCTTTACTTGTCAGATATGTGGTAACCACTATAATGCAAAGCAAGACTTGGAAGGTCATATAAATGCTAAGCATCTGAACACTAAACCTTACAAATGTCCAGATTGTCATAAATCCTTTGCTTATGTGAAAACGTTGAGATGGCACAGGCGGCTGGAGCATTAGTGTTTTTGGTTTTTCTTCCCTAAGGTTATAGACAGATTTTGGGTTCTTTCTGAGCAAGTGTAAGTGTAGCAGAAATAGTTTTCCCATGTCTTTTCTTGATTTCAGTGATTCTGACGAGGAATTTGAAAATGTCTCTTCTTTCAGAATTTCCTCAGTTGCTGAGTGCTAGAAAAACCCACAAACACAAGGAAAAAGAGATGCGACTGCAGTATTGTTTCAGTCAAGGATTTTTTATTTGCAAAAGATGTAATAAATCATGTGGCACAAGACATGATGTTGAGGGTCACATCTTCACACAGCATCTCCACATAAGGCCTTTTAAATGCCTTCAGTGTGAAAAAGGATTTGCATACAAGAAGGCGCTCGTGAGTCATATGCGTTGTAGTCATTCTCATTTGAAATGACGGCACGAAGAGGATTTGCTTCCTGTTCTGAAGGTACTCGCTGACTCCAGTAACGAGTCGTTTTTCTTTGGTTTTCTTTATTGTTCCAGAATCTTGCTCAGCGGAGACAGTAGAAGTGCCTGTGCCAATATGTACTATCAAAGTTGGGAAAAGAACAAGGAACAGAATGAGATATTCCCTCTCATGCACATCCTGCGTAAAATCATTTCACTCCAAGAAAGACTATGAGGGTCACATGAATGCCAGACATTTAAACAAGAAGCCTTTTCCTTGTTCTGATTGTTCTCGAAGTTTCGCTTATGAAAAAAGTCTTCTTTATCATATGCGTTCTGTGCATAAAAAATTAAAACCTGAGGTCAAGATTAGTGGTTTTCACCTGTCGGACTGATGCTGCTGCCCTGGCCCTGTCCTGTAGTTGATATATAATTTTAATTTTTTACAGACCTTTAGTTTTTTTCGTTAGTCTTTTTATTGGCTTGGGTGATGGGGGAGGAGATGCACTGAGATGTGTATGATTCCATATTTTCTCACATTGTCCGCTGCATTTGTTTATTTCTTTACCTTTCATTAATGGCTTCATCATCTTTGGCCCTGTCCCACCTTCCATGTGCCTTCAGGTTTTGAGACATGGAAACTGGTCAATAAGAAGGGGTTATATGTGTGTGAATTCTGCGACAGGACATTTCCAGCTAAAAGAGAATATGAGGGCCACATCAATAGCCGCCATTTTAACAGAAGACCTTTCATTTGCTCCTTTTGCTCTAAATCATTTGTTTATAAAAAGGGACTGATTCGACACATGTTGGTTGGTCATGGTACTTCTAATACAGTTTGGTAGAGCTCCAGTCTTTTCAAGTAATCGTTTGGAATCTGGCACGCCCTGGCTGTCTCTCCATTCAGTTTTGATGCACTCATGAGTACATTTTTTCCCCTCTTTTGTATACAGAATATTCCGGATATTTCCAGTCAGAAAATGAAATCAGCACTGCAGTGGAGAAATTAGTTGCCCAGTCAATTGGATTAAGATGTCAAGAATGTAAAAAATGTTTTGCCAGCAGAAGAGTTCTCAGAGGCCACATCAACTCTGTTCATATGAAAATCAAGCCTTACATTTGTCCATTCTGTGCCAAGGGCTTTGCTTACAAGACAAGTCTTGACTGGCACAAGAAAGCATGCTCAGATGGTTTTAATCGTTTGCGTTATTGAAATAACTCTTAATGGGAAAAGAAAACTATGTGTTTGCTAGGGGTTAATGACAGTTTTAAATGGAATTTTTTTGCTGCATGGTATGTCTCATCAGCTATTCTGTTTAACGAAGGGAACGTAGACAACAATTTCACTCGCCTTATTCCTAAAAAGCCCAGGCCCCCCTCCTTGTTTAGTGAGTCCATTCTGCCTTTCATAAATTTTCTTTCTTCTCAATCCACCTTGATCAGAATTAGGAGTCTGGTCAGGGAGTCCATGGAACCCGTCCGTTCTACGATCCATTCTGACTCCAACCCCGAAAGGAAAAGCTGTAGTGTGCGAGTTCTGCTCAAAAGAGTTCAGAAGTCGACGTATTCTGTCTGGCCACGTGAACTCGATTCACCTGAAAATCAAACCGTTCAAATGCCCGTTCTGTAACAGAGGTTTTCCTTACAAGAATAACATGGAGTACCATCGGAGGACCTGTAAATATCAGTTTAGCTCTGATGGATCTTAGCATACATTTTCTTTTTACGATTTAGCTGTAAGTTATACGATGGATATCATGAGATCTTCAGCACTGGGCTTAAGAAGAGAACCGTGTGGACGATGATTTCTTTTCCTTCTTTAAAATCTCATATCGTTCTGTGCTCTGTCATTATCACGATGTTTATTGGTACTGTCTGTTGTCTTTGTTTTTCGGTAGTATGGCTGCCCCCATGGCAAGATGGTGTAAAAGCTGGCTTGATGCCCGTGCAGAATGAGTACAGCCAATACAGAAATACACAGTCTATTCAGTGCATGGAATGTGGAAGGCGGCTTTCCTCGCGCAGACATTTAAATGGTCACATGAATTCTTGTCATTTGATGGTGAAACCTCACGTTTGTCAAGGATGTTTGAAGGGATTTGCTTACGAGACCAGTCTTTACTTCCACAAAAGATCGTGTCCGAAACTTTCAATGTGATTAAGATCGTAAGCGCATTATTTGTGGAAAACTTTAGATTTTCTGTCATGTGCCCATGGCCGTCTTCAACCTTTTAGGGATATTATGTACGCTTTGTTTTTTTTTAACAGGTTTTCATTGCTTTCCTGGTTGTTTCAGGCCTCATCTTTAGCGACAGTACAAATGGTGACTTTAAGAGACCACAGTATGGAGGTTTTAACTGTGATTATTGTGGAAAGGTTTGCCTGTCTAAGCGTGACTTAGTGGGCCATGTCAATGCCAGGCACTTGAAAGTCAAGCCCTTCAGTTGTCCCCATTGTGACCGGAATTTTTCTTACTATCGCAATTTACATGTCCATCAGAAAAAATGCAAGCATGCTTTTTCATAATCTTTTTTTTTTTTTTTTTTTTTTAAACCTTTGAACGAGGGATCCTAATTGTCTCGAGGTCAGTTCATAATAATGTCTTTTGGCTGATTGTAAATGTATTCTGAAGAAGTAGCAGTGATAGCATCTTAAGCTCAAACCTGCATGTAGATTCAGTTTTTACCCCTTTTGACTTAATGTCTTCAGATTTCAGGTGAACATGAGTTGGCCACCTGTTCAGTTTTCATATTTCTCAGTAGCCTTTAAAAGATAGCCTTTAAAAGCAGAGGGGTTTTGAGAAGACTTAATTGGATTCAATTGGCCTTAGATCCAGTCAGTATACTCTTTTCCTCAGCATTGATATCTGCTTCCCATTGCAATAGTATGCCTCCGCCTAGTAGTTCAGATGTTGTGAGCAAGACGAAGACTTCTCTTGGCCAGTTCTTTTGCGAGTTTTGTTCAAAACGATTCTGGACGTCACGAGACTACATTGGTCACATGAATGCTCGGCATTTATTCCGGAAACCCTACCTGTGCGATCTCTGTGGGAATGGTTTTGCTTACAAAAGAAGTGTTGCTTA
Organism: Goniobranchus geometricus; assembly: GCA_028565895.1. NCBI lineage: Eukaryota > Metazoa > Mollusca > Gastropoda > Nudibranchia > Chromodorididae > Goniobranchus > Goniobranchus geometricus. The sequence goes on along the minus strand of JAOWAY010448117.1, from coordinate 418 downwards.
TCATCAGAAAAATGGGAATTGTCCTGCTCTGAACGGCAGTAACAGTAACAATATAGCTCCTTCTAAGTCCTAAGTGGAATTTTTCTTGATCTTTCCAAAGCTTTTTTATTTTTGTCTCTCATCAGTCATTGTGCAAGGTTCTTGTCAAGTGTCCCGTCCATCATTGGTTTTGAAATTAAAAAAAACCCACCCCCAACATAAAAAAAGAAAGAAAACAAGAAAATCAAAGAAACAAGAACCCCTCCCAGTAACCTCCTCCCCCCAAACATGATCAACAAATAAAAAAAACGTCATGCAAATAAAAAAAAAAAAAAAGAAAAAGAAAGAAAAAGGTCATTTTTCTTTTTTAGTTACTTTGTGGGTTTAACGTCACTTTTCAACAGCGTAGGTCATATCAGCGACGGTGCTATTTAGACAT
>JAOWAY010448007.1:0-13273 GCA_028565895.1 Goniobranchus geometricus | reverse complement strand
TTGTCTCTTTCTTCATCTGTACATGTTGAAGTGGGCGCGTACACTTGGATCAGTCCAATATCGAATGGTTTTCCTTCGATTTTAACTTCAATCACACTATCAGAAACACCCCACCAGCCTTTGATGCTCTTTGCTGTCTTTTCATCAATCAAAATTCCTACAGCAGTGGTTTCCCGTTGCCTACTGCTGGTTTGTGTGCAGTGTGCTCTGCTAGCCTTTGTCAAGCCAATGACTGTCCGCAAGGCAGCGGATGTTTGTCCACTATTAGTCTGGCCTCTACCCTTCATCTGTCCAGCATGGGTGCCCCTGTCATGAACTTTCGCTCCCACTGACATAGCTCTTGGGGTCAAAGAAGCTCGCAAGCCACCACACCACAGCAAGGATGGGACACTGTGGTAGAGTTGGCTCTACACGTGTGTTAAATAGCATATAATTATATCATTGGCATTCATGCCGCGGTGTTATATTAATGGGTATGAGAGAATTTGCAAGCAATCAGGGAGATAATAATATGTTAGAAGGCACATGTATTTGTCTTTAACTTCCAGGGGCAATGATTGTAATGTAGTACTCATTTACTTAACTGTGTGAATCTACTGCAGACATAATTTCACACAGCTGTAGACGCTTAGAAACACATAAAGGGGGTTTGCCACTGTGTTACCACGGGGTATGGACAGTGTCAAATTGACAGCTATGCCAGATTGCCTGTCGTTGGATTTGAAGGTAAGTCAGGATTATGAGGCAGTTGATGTGGAATCTTTCTGGCTTCCAACAAAATCCCAGTTGTGTCAAATTGATGCACATGCTTCTTATGGGTCGTCTGACATATCAACAGCACTCAAAGGTTGATGAAGATGCTTTATTTGCAATGGAAGGTAAGACATTCTTTGAAAGAGATTGTAAATGATTGGTGAATGCATCTTCAATCAATTTATTCCTCACCTTAGATAGTCTGTTCCTATATTTTCCAACGCTTGTCTGTGACAAGGAAAACTTTAAGTCCTAATGTTGGCCTTTCAAGATTTATTTTATTCACATTGCCTTTTCTGATTTTTTAAATCCGGGTTTTCATTTTCAGAAAGAGGCACACAGCAAAACAGGAACAATTCAGAATGCATCTGCTAAAAGAAGAGGAAACTTTGGCAGTCAAATGAGAGAAACGAACCATGGCCTTTCAGATGTCACCCTACAAATTACCAGTATGCCATAGTCTTGGTGTTTCTTTAAAGTATCATTATAATTGATATTTATTTAAAACAAATTTATTTTTGTTTCAAAGTTGTACATGTAAATATGTAATATTTTGACTTTACTTTATTTCTCCTTGTTAAAAATGGCTGTATTTGGTCTGAAAAAAATGTGAAGCTTTTGCCATGCCCTGCTCTATGGAACTTTTTATTTGACTGTTTACCTCAGGTTTCTGAGGTATTAAACAAAATACTTGTATCTATCAAATACATAAATGAGGGTACTTATTAAGAATCGGGGTCCCACCTGTTTATTCTTTGTAGCCATGATGGATGCATACTGCAAGTGGTTACCAGATTGGCATAAGTATGCTCGCTAAAGCATTATTTTCATTTTTAATAAGATTTACATGAACTGTTCTCATAATGCTGAGCACCACAAGAGATAGTTACTAAATTGTTGACTTTAAAGTATCACGTATCATGCGGCAGGGTTTCAAACCCACGACCACCATGTCAGGACTAACCCTTGGGTTGAATATATATGAAATCATACACAGTGCTTATCGGAAATAACTTGTGAAATTATTATTCGCAGTGTATTTATTTTCCACCTGAAAACCAGTACCATTGTATCGATCATGGCCACCAAGCATAAACAAACTGGACCCAGATTCTTAATAAGTATCTAAATGAGTACCTGCCCTCAGGCAGCTAATGATTTTATCATATTGATTGTGCTCTGAACAGGTTATTCCACTGAGTGGCTCCCGTTGGAGTGGAAAAGATGCCAGAGTATAATTGCCTGATGTGGGTCAACGATGTACAATGTGTGAGTCTGCAAACCAAAATAAAAACCCGAATAAAGAACTAGTAAATGAAAAAAGCAATAAGAGAACATATCATCCATGAAAGTTTCTAAGCACATAAGTTATAAATTGTGTTTTGATGTATTTGGTTTTATTTGACTAGAATAAGCATCACCCAAATCCTCTTTAATTATTTGCGGACTTGTAGATCTAGAGAGTTGCAGGGACAATTCATAGAGGAGGTAGGGAGCACCCATTTTAGTCATAATGAACAAAAACTTTCATGACCCAATTTCAGACAAAGGCGTTAAGAGACTTACTGGGATGATTTTATGCTCTTTCACTGAGGAAAATTGTATCTGTGTCTTTCTACATTGTACATTCATTTACACATGGTGGCCACAACACAAAAAACATAAAAAAGTCAATCAATCAATCCTAAACCAATCAAATATCAAAAAGTTTCAGTGTAAGTCATCTGTTTTATTGAATGATGATAATGTATGCATCGAAACTAAAGAGGAGTTTCATGGCAATATTTTATTGTAAAAAAAATTACATGGAAGGTAACTGAAATAAAGGAAAATATCCAGGAAGTGTGTTATATTTGGGAAAGAAAAGAGAGAATTTATTGCAGGTTAGAATTTTAGAGATTCATAAGGCAAAAGAGATAAAAAGAGTGTTTGCTAATTGTTGTAAAATGAACAAAATTAATATCACAGAGGAAGAATTATTTTTACAGCTTATGTAAACATGTTTTTGTTTTTTTCTGCTGTAATTAAAATAACAGGAAACAATATCCAAGCATGGCTCCCTAAATTCATCACAGAGGAAATTAAATTATTATCAGCCTTTTAAGTTAGACTGTACAAGAAATAATGCTACAAAAAACCTACACGAGGGTCACTTGGTAATTTTCTGGAGTCGGGTAGAAGGAGTTGGAAAGATCAACGATTTTTTTTTACAACATTCAGCATTCTTATGTGGGAATATTCACAATGTTACATTTGCCACGAATTAAAAATGCTGCGCAAAATACATGGATATGTAACGTCATATCCTATTAACAGCAATATCAACAATGGAGCTTGATAGACGTGATTTTTGAGCCATGATTTAATATGACTTTTTAAAAGAATTGCATGACATATTTGGATTATCTTCTCAATCAAAATCTCAAATCTAATTCTGGTTTGGTGAACTTCAAAGTAGTAGGTTATTTCTCAAAGATGATGATCATGAGGGCAGACCAGTAAGTGCTGTAACTGAAGGGTCATCTTGTTTATAAAAGCCCCGATCAAGACTGATATACAGATAATATATCATAGGGAGCCTCCCACTAGGTAGGTGCCACTTCAACTCACTCATGAAAGAGTAAACAAGAACGAGTTGAAATTTGCTCCTGTTCAGTTTAGCCATTTGATGAAGATAGATCTAGAAATGAAGAAAAAAAACTGGTATAGAAACATGGATTGAGATGTATGACCCTGAAAGAAAGTGCCAATTTAGAGTGTGCTTTATGATGGTGAGACTCTGCCATTGAAATTCAAGCAATCCCACAGCATTTGAAAGCAAATGGTGGCCAGCTTTTTCAATTCAAAGGGCCATATTACCCCATTCCTAGGATAGTTGCACAGTCACCTCAGATTGGTATATCAACCACTGCATACCAACAGTTTTAGACAAATGGAGAAAAGGCAGATGCAACAGGATTTGATTTGGCCCACGACAATGCCAGTGCTCACACGACTGTTGCAACAGCAAATTTCTTGACAGAAAACAATGCATGAATCCTCGAGGATCCATTGCTCATATTCTCCATCTGTCCCCATGTGACCTCCTTTTGCTCCTTTTTGTCAAAGGAAAATTCCTGAAAACAAATAGGCATCTCAAGATAAAATTTTTAGCAATACTCCTGGAAATGTGGCAAAATTGCCTCAAGTCTTGGTTTGAACAAATAAAACTATGCATCCAAGCTCAAGAAGAGTATTATGAAAATATGTGAAAATTTGACAATGATACCAATATTCCTTCCCCGCAATTCCGGAAACTTATCCAGCGATCCTCATGCGTTCTTAATAGAAGACAATATTTGCACATTCAATATTATTCTAACCAAGCATTTTGATGTTTTTTTCAAAGCAATACATGTCATTGCGCATCATTCATGAAAACCTTCAGTAAGTTCATCCTTCTATTTTATGTATAACACACAAGGAGATTAAGCCAAGATAATGAAATATTCTTTAAAAATATCACAAAAAGATGCAGCTATAGCAAAAGGATAAAAACAACTTGTGTTAACAAAAAAAAAATCCAACTCGGTAGTCTGCCTCATAGATACTTACCAGGTAAGTAAAGTTTTAAGAAAAAAAGTTGTCACAAAAAGATGAAGAATATAAACGAACTCCAAGAAGCTTTTAAGGAAAGAACAGAAACCCTGACAAGGAGAGAAGGCAACAACTTGTAAAAATAAAAAATATTCTCCTAGTCAAAAGGCACTCTAATTACATGAGAAAAAGGAAGAAAATGGACAGCTTTTTTATGTTAAGTCAAAAATCATTCCTGTTTTCTGAATTATTTCACAGAAAAAAAAGAGCCCTATCTTTCTTAGTTAAAATCACATTCATTTCATCAGCTTTTTCAATTAAAAATGTATTACAACATATAATAAGAAGAGAAGAATCCGTGTACAAATTAAGCTTAATATTGCAGTTCAAAATTGCTGTTAGGGTGAAAAAAATTAATGATTTTGATTATCACAGATTTTCTGGACATTTCTAAACACATAAAATGAAACAAGAAAAGGACAATCAGCTGAATCAATTCATGGACAAAAATATTTTGACTATTTTGCAAAAGCAAAAGTAAGTCTGCCCTACTTTACAACAGACAGGCGTCTCCTCTTTATATTTCCTTTATTAATAAAATGTTAAGAGATAAAAATCACATCTATTGTACTGTTAAATGGGCTTGGAGGAAAAAGAAAACAAAAAAAAGTGTTATTGCTTTCCATTAATATATTACATCTCTTTTAATTGCACTTATAAAAACAAAATAATATCCCCCTGATTTTCCCTTCCAAAATAAACTTAATGAAACATAAATCTGACCATTTTTAAAGTTTTGAAAAACATTGGGTTTTCTAAAATGTAAATCATGTATATCGTAGTCTCCATCCAAAGAAATGCATAGCCTGAGATCTTGACAAACAAAATAAGACAGTTTTCATTGAGTTTCCATAACACCCCACGCTAATTCATCTTAGAAGAGTTTTGAGCGGACAAATCATTTATAAATGTTGACAACACAAATTTATTTCACCAGCAATGTGGCAAGTGAAGCTATACTTTTGAGACAGGCATGTGGATGAGTTGCAAGATGTGACATAGAAAAGAAGCTAAAAATGGATCCTGCTTCACTTATTAGACAGGTCAGTGAAGAACCAACAGTGTACCCATATTATGAGACAAAATGATAGTAACCATTGTAGGTAGTTTCAAACGTGTGCTTGTATAGAAAAAGGAATGGACGTGATGCACTATCCATCAAATCAGAAAAGTGTTTAGCTACTAGTGAGCATATATGAATAAAAAATTATAATTTTCTGCATTTCTCAATGTTCTCAACGGGGGCGTGGTGGGAGGGGTGGGGGCACCTGGACAGTCAATCAAAATTTTGATATATTAATTTTTGGATTTTTATGTTTCCATCAAGAACTATCCGTTCTCTTGTTGATTTATATAAATTAATTTGAATGCATATTCAATTTTTTACAAATTTCTTTAGATATGGGTGGTACTTGGAGATGTATATCAATTGTGGGGAAAAACACAACTTTGTCTCTCAAAAGGACCTGAACATGTTTTCTATGCTGCCATTAGGCTAGCATATTTGAAATAATTTTTCTGCTCTTTTAAACTTCGTCTCTAGATGACTATAGTAATAAGTTGAAGAGCACATGGAAGAGGGAGAATTGAAGACTTCCAATGAGAGTTTTCATCAAAGTGTGTTGTTTCAATGCAGCAAACAGGTTTTCCCCTCCTTGAAAAAGTACAGCTTGTTCTTATACTCCTGCTGCCGAGTTCAATGGTGGTCCTGCCGGTCGAGCTGCTGTAATGGGATCATTCGGCATTGGCATGACAAGGGAGCATAAACCACATACACTTCAAGACACCTCCAGGCTATCCATGAAGCAAAAAGAGAGCTGAGACTCAGGCAAAGGCCCAGACAGAAGAAGACAAGGGGGGTCCAGGGTGTGGGCGCAGGTATGTTTTGAAGTGTTTTGCCCAATTTATATGGTGATTCTGAATATCTTAAAATCATATTCTGTCTTCAAATGTGTTTTTCTCAAAATGTTAATATTTGCTCTTATTATGGATTTCTTTGTTTCTGAAGGTATCCGTATGAAATTTTGTGGGAACAATGCCTAGACCAAAATGGAAAAATATAAAGAATTTTCTTTTAGTATAATACTTTTGTGAAAACTGATCTTTATTTATAATTCTTTTTTTTTTTTAATTTTTCATTCGTTTTTATGCCCCTTTCTTTCAAAAACTCATAGTCATAAAACTTCCGAACAACCGCCTCAAGTTCTTCCGTATGATTTAGGTATTGTTTCAAAAATAATGTGTGTAAAGTGCAAAAGAACATAAAAGAAGTAATTTGGAAGCCTATATATGAGTTTGTGTGAAAAGTTGTAACTGAATCCAAGATGGTGGCTGTATATATGGCAACATAAAGTATAGGCAAAAAATCTACATATTTTAACTCAGCGTTCCCCACCCATCATGCCTGTATATAAGTCAATTTCATGTAATGCACTGGGAAAAAGTTTGTTCTTAGTGCTCCTCCTTAGGACACCTAAAGATTTGTATAGATTACCTCCTTTGCTTTCCAGTTTCCATAACAGTCTGCTCAAGAAGATTACTTCTCAATGTCCCACGAGGCATTTTTTTTAATGGAGATTAAAGTAAACATAAAACTAACAATTCATATTCCTCAATACAGGTTTTCAGACAAAGGGTTTGTTTCTTTTTAATTACAATGTGCTGCTTATCTAGAAATAATGTATGATATTATTGCATGAAAGAAATTATTGTATGTGCAATTTCATAAATAATGAAAGCAATATAAATATAGTCTTCTCCATGAATAAGCAATGATTATGAATTTACCTCTATATTGTAATCACAAACCTCTTAAACTATTATCATAATATGTTAATTTATCATGCTGCCAATATGGTACTTTTATTGAATGAATTCCTGAAGTAAATGAGATAAATGTATCTATCTTAGCCTCTTGTGCAAAAATGGTAGAATGCAACAAAAATTTTCATATTGCTATTTTCATAGTGAGAAAAAATTAATAAACGTATTCCACAAAAATGTGATAAATAATTAACATAAGACACTTACAATGTAAATAAGATATTTGCTTCTTTACATCTTTAGTTACAAATGTGTAGCATATTATCCGCATAATTCTATAACCATCTAACTTCCAATTTTTTAGGACTTTTTTTTTTTTTTTGGTTTGTTGGGTTTTTTTTGTGACAACAACAGAGACAATTCCTCAGCATTTTCCGTCCAAACCATGTGGTGATTTTGCAAAAAACACTGTGCTTATTCTAAACAGACCTTTCAAATGATTAACTGCATACAATAGTTGTTTCAGGCTTGTTGAGTTTGAATAGCTATGGTTTTTGGCTCTCCTGTAAAAAATTATAAAATGAACTTAGATGGTTGGAGACTTACATCAACGGAGACTTGCATCAACAATATGGATTACGTAAGAAAGAGGATGTTTGTGCATAAGTCAAATCTTTCTTGATTAGATTCATTAATAGAGAACAAAACAATTGTCATCATAAGAAGCATAAGTTTGGCACATATTGTTCTTTGTGTATCGCAAATTAATGACCATAAACCTGCATCAACATATCATCACTACAGGATTCTGTCCATGTAGGTCCAGTTTCAGGATAGGCTTACAGTTTCCGTCCTTTATTGAAGCTAATGACTGGGTCATGCTCATGAACATGACCTATGGCTTAAGATTTATCAAAAGGTTGAAACTGTATTATTAAACCCCAAAGGACACAATTGTGAGACAAACTTTCAAGCTAATTTTAACATAAAGATCTTGTATGCAATTTAGATTAAAGATTTTAATTCTAACATTATGACAAAGTAATATTACAAAGGGTCAGCAATCAAAAAGCCAGGGCCAAGGTCAATGAGGATTGAATGAAATAGAAACATGACGCCAAACCTAGACTAGTGTAAATCTCAGTTCTATGCTTGGCAAAAAGATTAGGTTTAAGCCCTGGGTCCACTGTCACAGCCTTAAAGCGTTTTGGTTTTTTTTTAAGCATAGATTGAAAGTTAAAAGTGCAGACAGGAAAGACAGCACTTGAAAATCGTTCTTCATGGACAAGAGAGGACACTGAATTTGCTCTAGAATCTAGATCTTTGTTTCTTTAGAGACATGGAATTACTTTCTTGGTCTGCTGATGCAGATATTGCAAATATGATGTAAATCAAGTAACCAAGCTACTTGGAAAAGATCCAAATTCCAGGCGTAGTTCTACATTTTGGAACTAGCCAAGTCTATGTTTGAGAAATACATTCATTAAAGTCCAAGGTTTCAATTAACTTAAGCTTTGTTTTAATTATTTATAGAAACATCTCGCTAGTTCTGGGCAACTCTGACATTTTGTCACTTTCACTATGTTTGTTTGTTGTCGTTTTTTCAAGACTAGGTGATATTTTGCATGTCAATGGTTGGATTAAGGGTTGGAGAACATTATAATTAGCAGGTTCCATTTTGTTTGAAGTAAGAAAACAGAATAAAGGCTACCACAATGTCACACTGACATTAAAGGGCTGGGCTATAAAGAAAGAAATTTGAGTTTGGATTTTTTAAAAATATAACTTATCGGACTTTTTATGAGCTTTTGCCATGTTCTTCCTTGACAGGCTTTTACCGGAAAAATGAAAGCCGACATCAGCAAAGCCTACCACATGTAAAGGGGGTTTAATAAGTACTTTTTGGACTGGTGGGTTTATCATGAGTCTTTGGCTCACAAAATATGCATGAATGAACTGATCTTTAAATCTAAATCTAATTCAAGCATATTTTGAAAATTAAAGACTTTTTCTGATGCAGTCAAATAAGGGTCAGATGGTTTTAAAAGAATTCTGAACTGATGATATGAAAACTTTCAGATCAATCTTTCTTTTTAAATAAAGTTCAAAAGTTGCTTAAGGTAGGGCTGCCACATCAACGGCTGACTGTGTGCTTGTGCTTCCCTGCTGCGTCGATGGTTTTGGCTTGGGGCGAGGAGCTCCCTGTTTTTTCTTAGGGTCTTGTCCCATGGGTCTACAAAATTTATACGAAACACGCATTAATAAAATAATAATTTTTTTTGGATACAATAAATGAGTTAATACTACAAAATTAATATGAAACACATCAACAAAATGATTTTTTATTGATAAAATAAATAAAGAGATACAAAGTCAATAGAAGAACAAAGAGAAAAAGAGGAAGAAGAGGAAAACTTATACAGCGCTTTCTTCCCCCTAAGGTGCTCAAGATGCTTTACAGTACAAAGCATAAGCAATATGCTGCTTAACTTTGATGTTTACGTTTAAACAAGGCAAGTAAAATCAAACAATACCTATGAGTAAACCATCATAATCATTAAAATCATGCAAATACATATATTGACGGTGGTAATAATACTTATTTTATTGCACATAGTCATCTTTAAACTTTTTAAAATACCTTTTTTTCATTTACACCCTTTGGTCTATAATATTACCATCTTGTTTAGTCTACATATTTATCAGCTGACTTGACTGCTAATATGGTGAAATATTCTTACCTGACTCCTATTTTGTTTTAAAGATTACTGATGTTTCAATGTCACATATAAGGCACTTTCTTAAATATTTTTAGATTGAGAATGAACTAAGTTAGCCTATGGCAAAACTCATCGTGGGTAATTATCATCATAATAGAGGCCATGGTCTGTAACCTTTCACCTCTCAACTTGGATATTTTAGGTGACGCATTTCAATCGATGAAAAGGGAGCATACCAGGCATGTTGAACAATGCTCCTTCTATATAAGTTTCTTTGTTTATCCTTATCTTTACATCTTCCAGGTCACACTGGAGTGCATGATTTGTTACACTAGAGGGATTTTCAGCTTGTGCCTTATCCAGCCACATGATCTCTATCCCAACTTTTCCACAAAAGGTAGATAGTCTTTGCTTTTTTTTTTGTAAATCCTCTTCAAGCATTGATGTATAACGGTTTTGAACTTCTCAGAACTGAGCGCTTTTAGTCCTCCCACTTTAAAAGCCATAAAGCACACTAATCATATTACAGTTTAGACAGATGTACTTCAGTTTTCTATTTAATCCTTCAGTCTTTCAGTACACTTTGTAGAATAGGGAAGGCTGCTTTTGCTTTTGCTGTCCTGACCGTTTTCTCAGCTTCTTTGCCTTTGCTTAGTATAGTTTGTTACAATGGACAAAAGGCAAGCAAAGCCTCATTCTCTATGTTTTTAAAATGTCTCCTTATTGTTTTTGTTCTATTAAACTCTGTAACATATTTCTTACCGATGGTAACTCTCTTTTGGCCAGCGAACAAAGTATGAAAAAGTCCAAGCATCTGTAACTCCCTGACACTGTCTGATAGCATCCAGATTAGCTCGCTGCTCCAAATTGTATTCACGTCTTCTCATGGCCCACTGTCGGCGCTTCTCTAATTCAGATCTCATTTTTTCACGCGCCTCCTCTTCCAGTCTTTGAAGCTAAAAAAGAAATTTTTCCACAAAGAGTTAAAGTTATTCTTCAAGATATATAAAACTTAATAAGACTGACATTGCTTTTTACGTAGGGCACAAATAAAGAAGTTTAATTGGAGGAGAAATCATTTATAATCACATTTTAGGGATTTTTTCTTTCTTATTTCTTTTCACATACTAGATAGCTTAAATTTTAACTTTACCATACAAATAAGGAATATAAAAATTGCAATCCACTCTTCTTGTTGAAGTTGATACTGTATATTAAAGAAAAAACAAATTGCGATACTAAAGCCCATTCCCATTCCTGCTGTGATTTTCACCCACAATTTTACATGAAGTGGCATAACTGCAATTATTTGCAAACGAATAAAATTCTTGGTACAAATCGTACCAAAAAACATGCATGCACAATTTGGCTGGTATCTTTGAAATCGTCAGATAGATTTTAATGTAATTTGACAAGATGGTTCAGATTGCACTGGACCTTACAAATCAAATTTTGGTTGCAGTAAACACGATTGGTTCAAGAGTTTGCTTGTTTAAAGAATAAGATTTCTTCCCCTTGCAGAAACTTTGATTGAGGAGAAAAATGAAATTTTTGTGTCAAAAACGCTCTTGTAGAGGATAGTTAAAAGTGTTGATTTACTTTCAGAAAATCGTCGTCTGGAAGAAATCTTCTTTGTGTAAGAGCGCACTTCGTGGCAGCAATGAGCAGGTATCTTCAACAAGTGAAGGCAAAGATAAAGAAATAATATGACATTGTGTACTTGGAATAGTCATGGGTAAATGCTCATCAAACTAATGCAAACGAGTGGCAGTCTAAAGACAGAATGCACTTGAAACAGATTCCAGCAAGCAAGGGGAAGAGAATAATTTTGGTGCACGCTGGCAGCAGAAATCAAGGACTTGTTGAAAATGCACAATTAGTCTCCCAGTCACATTCGACAGGCAACAGATACTACTCTACAGATATGAAGGGGGCTATTTTCAGGAATGATTAGAACGCACACTTCTATCTTCACTTTACAGACCATCACGTTTGGTGATGGACAACGTGTTTTTATCATGTCATTGACCAAGAATACAGAATCCCTACATTATTGCCCACCAAAAAAAAAATAAAAGGCATGGTTGCAAAATGAAAACATCGCTTTTGAGAACTCTTCTTTGACACCAGAGCTGCTGTCCCTTGTCCGTAGTAAAAACAAGACAAAGGTCTTTAGTATCAATAAAACAATTCAGCAGTTCGGGCACACTAGTCTTTGACTCCCACTTCACTATTCTCAAGTGAATCAAATTGAATTTGTTTGGGCTAAGGTGACAGGGAAAGTGGCAATGGAAAACAAGGACTGAAAGATGCAGATAAGCAATTCTTTGCCAAATGTGATGACCATGTGCTGTGACTAGAACAAGAATACTGAGAAAATGAAGGGCTTGCCTTTATACAGCCAAGGACTGTCATTCCTCTCCATTCATTGGACTCTGAATGACACTTTTTTGTTCAACATTGTTTATTCTGTCAACTGAGCAACTTAAATTATACCATAATAGCAGTAACCTCGTATTAAAAGTGCATTTCAACATGCCTTCTTTAGGTACCCATGACAGCTCCAATGATTATAAAACCGCAATATATAACATCCGGTCGCAAGCCTTCAAATCTTCACGTGATGCACATGAAAATATATCCATGATGTTATGTTATAATGTGCTACTATAAATTTCTCATGTTTCGGGACAAAAAATGAAAACACTGCAAAACTTTAAAGAATCAACGATTGCATAATATGGTAACAGATCCATAATTCATATTTAAGATTTATTATATTAGGCCTTTTGAAATTTTAGACTACATGCAAATATTTGTGACAATGCATATTATGGTTACAAGTAATAGTTGAAATGTGAGCACATGTATTTTGAAACGACCTATAGAAGCTAACAGAGATGGGCTGAGAGCCGACATCCTAATAATGGAAACAGGTTAAAAAATAAACACAAAGAGGCCGTGTGTGTCCTCATTAATGAGCCTTGGACCTACAATTTCAATGAAAAAAGAGACATTTCCAAAGCCTTGGTTTTAATCTGATGATAATTGGCAAATCAATAGAAGCTTTGCAAGGAATAAATAATTCTTAAAACAACAAAGGAACTGACCACAGTTACATTTTTCATAAACTATCTAAGGTACCAGGGCATTGGAATGATGTGTCTCACTTTTTAATGCTATTCAACATGAAAATAATCAGCAAATTTAAAGATTGTGTCAGGTATGTATAATGAAAGAAATTATACTCTTGTTGTTGTTGTTGTTTCATCATGGTTTACTGACCTTGAGACTGTTTAGCATTCTCTCCTCTTTCTACGCCTCCCTACTTCTGACATGTCTCCACCATCTCTCTCTCTCTCTCTCTCTCTCTCTCTCTCTCTCTGTCTCTCTCTTTCTCT
>JAOWAY010447896.1:0-13274 GCA_028565895.1 Goniobranchus geometricus | reverse complement strand
CAAGGACCCGAGAAGATTGAGTTGTCAGGAATCTCAATATAAAAAAAAATAGAGAAGTCGAGAATGTGGGTCGAGAAGATATAGCTGTCAGAAATCTCAACAACAAAAAAATAGAAATCGAGATTCTAGATTGAAAAGACTGAGTTGTCAGGATTCTAGACCAAAAAAAAATTAGAAATTGAGTTTCTAGATTGAGAAGATTGAGTTGTCCGGAATCGCGACACAAACAAAAATTAGAAATAGAGATCTAGATTGAGAAGATTGAGTTGTACGGAATCTCGACACACAAAAAAAAAATTAGAAATAGAGATCTAGATCGAGAAGATTGAGTTGTCCGGAATCTCGCCAAAAAGAAATTAGATCTAGAAATCGAGATTTGAGACTGAGATCTCTGGATGAAGCAGTCTGGAACCATGATGAAGATCCACATATATGATATCTTTAGAGAAGAAGGCTGTGTAAATTCCAGACTCTAGATCTGTTGATATGAGATGAAGCAATCTAATTCTGAATTTCTGTGGTAAATACAATCTACTTCTGCCACAAAAGTTGAAAGGCCTCTTAGTCTTTAATTGAGATTTAATTAAAAGCTAAATCTATATAAAAGCTGTCTTCTATTATATTTTAGGTCTGGAGCTCTGAGATCTGAGACAGATCTGGATGTGGCTAGACACAATGATGATCTAGATCTAGAGACAGATCTGCTATACTGCTTTAGTTATGTCTCTACTCTAGAAATCATTAGGATGCTTCTTCAAGTAGAGATCTAGATGAGTCTTAAGCTATGTCTAGGGTCGGAAATCTTGAAAAAAAAAAAAAAGAAATCGAGGGGTAGATTAAGCTCCGATCTAGACAGATCTATATCTACATAGAGATAGATTTCTAGAATATGAGATTCTTCAAACTTCGAGTGAGAGGTTGTCTTGATCGACAGTGATAGCGTAGAAAATCTAAACCCTAGACAAATGGATCTGAGTCTAGATCTACCTTGACTCATCGTTAAGTGAATAAGACGACAGCAATTTCAAAGTGACGGAGAGCATAGGCAATATAATCTGAAGATCTTGATTAGTAAGAACGTTGGTAACATCCACTGAGTGGTAGCCTAAAACAATGACAATTGCGGTTGATTAAAAAAAAATTAAGCTAGATCGTGGATTCCGATCAACTAAATTTTATTACGGCTCCGGTCAGCTATCGCCTTTCCCATTTCCTGGGGGCTGTTCTAGATTAAGGCTAGCTAAGGTCTAGCTTAGAATCTAGATTAGAAAAGTCTATGGCCCAATGATGGCCTAGCTAGATTTAGAATCTAGATCTAGAATGGGTCCAATCTAGAATATATAGATCTAATCTAATGCCTAGACCTAGAGCTAGACCTAACTATCTAGATCTAGAACTTGAGAATCTTGATGAAAACGACTGAGCTCTAGAATGTTTCTACTTTCTAATATGAATATAGATCTTGTTTTGTGATCTAGACATCGATTCTTCTATTCTAATCTAGATCTAAATATATAGATCTAGAGTAGGATCTAGATCTAGCGTGAGGTAGATCTTACAGGCACTCCTCGATTGAATCATTCCCGACTGTGCACATGTGAACCGGAAGTTGTTACTGTGACAAAAGAGTTCCCAGATTGGTGTGACACAGATGCACTTGTATTTTCTATTGAATACGTCATTTTCCGATTAGTCCCGTGTTGAATTTACGACCTCGATACTCATAAGCAGTAACCGAAACCCAAATCATCAATTGAGATAAATGGCAGGAGCGTTCTAACTTCTTTAACATTAACCCCTTTACTATAAACGCCTACTCGGATACAATAGAAGATGGGGGGGTTCGGGCTCAGCAGCCCCCCCCCTCCCCCACCAGCTTTTTGGACTGAGTTGTGGAATCGCAGCACTCATCGACTGAGGTTCAAAAACGGGGAACCAAAAACCAGTTTGGCCAGTTTTTTTAAAAAGTTTTGCGGTAAACAACAAACGTCAACTTCCTGTGCGGCATGCAAATAAGTCTCAAAATGGCTGCCTAGCAGTCGGGAATGATTCAATCGAGGAGTGCCCAAAATTTGACACAAAATGTTACCAATAAAAGCCTCCGTATCATGCATGAGAACCATTTTTGTGCATCAGACTATGATCCGTGAACAAGCTTAAAAAAGCTTCCAACACGGAAGATACCAGTAATCAGTAGATCTAAATAATAATGAAAAACTGGACAAGTTACCTGCTTCTTTATCAGACCACAGAAGGGTGCGTGTAGGCCTAGGCAGAGTGAGCCTATAGAACCTAGAGGCGAAAGATGAAAGGTGAGGATTGTCTTCTGATTAGATCGGATCGGCCTAGGCCTAGGGCCAAAGCGTACTATTTTTTTTTTTATAACCTATTGCCTCCGGCCTACTCTTTCCGAGAAAACTTCCCGAATGTTATTTTCGGGATCAGCGGAAGAATTCCTATGGAGTTCTATTGAAGATCAAGAAGTGGCGAAACTCTTCGACTACGACTTAAAACGGAAAGTAATATAATTATTCGATTATGTCTAAGGCCCCGCTTTATTCTTTCTTTTCGTGTACTCGCTCAATATGTTTGTACTCGAGATGTATATCTAAAGTAGTCGAACAGCTGTAATGGATATTCCCGTTTCTGTGATACGACTGGACGACACCGACACGGACGAAGGACGAGCATCCTGTCTGAACTTGACCCGAATCCTCTGACTTAAAGTGTTGATCAAGATCTAGATTCTAGATCTAGAATCTAATATGAATTAATCTAGGCTAAGTCCAGAATGAATCATCTGGATTCTTGTTTGAGACCTGACATCCAGCTCATAATCACGTTTTTTAGTGTGTACGAGAATGAGGGGTGACACTGAGACTGAGAATACTGAGTGAGATGAGAATGATGAAGCGAAACTAGATCTAGACATTTACATCAAATCTAGATTCTAGATCTGGACTGGAACAAGAGATTCATTCTGGAGTGTAGAAGATATCTAGAGTCGTCCCCAACTGCATCCAGGCCCCCAAGAGCTGATTAGATATAAATCTAGATCTAGATTCCACGAAGAAGACCACAGGCGAGGCCTACTTTAAACTTATAATCACATTATGTAGATCTAGATCTAGATACGACAGTTGTAATATGCTGGCTCTACAATTTATCAGCCTAACTTGAAAGAAAAAGAGTAAATAAATGACATGGAACATGATATAAGTGGAAGGCTTTGACCATCACATTCGGGTCAGCTGTCAATGATAGTTTGAGAAATGGCACATTTAATAATTTCTCGACCTTACAAAGGGAGTGCACTTCAAAATACATTATCATTTGTGAAAAGTGACAATGAATCAACTGGTGAAGAATCATCCGAAGAGAAATTTCAGTCTTTGCCTACAGAGAAGGGAAGAACAGAAAAGGTGAGTCATCATTTCTTTGAAGTTAACAAATGATTGCTGGTAATGTGCACAGCGGGCCACAGTTATAGGCCCTACATAGAACTGTCTAAAAGTGCAGTTTCCTTGTTTTGATTAATAAAATACTATTTTGTTACCTCCATATACTTTGTTTGAAACGATTTCCAAAGTGGTAATCTACCTCTGAAACCTGAAATAGGTAAAGAATCAGTGGCGGCTCCAGAAACATTTAACTAGACAAAAAAAAAAGAGATACCTGCAATTCTGTAATAAAATGACCGGAACATCAAAAAGCTTTAACAAATTAAAGTGTTTTTAATTTCCCTTTAAATTTCTCCAGAGACTCAGCTTTCCTCAAATTTATCAGCAGTGAATTCCAAATTCTTGGGCCAAAATGTGAAAAGGTACGGATACCTGCATTGAGCTTCACATGGCACTGTTAACAGTAGAGGGCTTTTTGAAGATCTTAAACTTCCTCCGCATTTTCTAATTTCAATGAACTCCTGGAGATATATTTGGAGCATAGCCGTGAAGACATGTAAATACAATGCTTGCTTTATATTTCACCCATTGATCAACAAAAAGCTGTAACTTTTTCAGAAGTGGCTTAGCTTAATCAAATTTGTGTTTTCCAAAAATAAGCGGACAGAATTGTTTTGTATGATCTGCAGACGCTTCAGTTTGCCTTCCAATGCCAAAAGAAAGGGAGCTGCAATTATAATCTGATTTTGAAAAGAGAAGGGAAGAAATAATTCTTTTCCAGGAAACTTTTGAAATGAATGGCCTTATGCTGCTGTGATATTTTTAGGTTCAAAGAAAAGTATACTCCAGAGAGCTGATCTGGCCCTGCATTATGACAACTCTGAACCCAACACAAAAACCTTTGAAAGTTCTTTACATGGTCAGTGAATTTTATCTCACTTCCATCAATTTCCATTTTTATGCTATTTTATCAATTTATTTTTTGTTTCCAACAATCATGACTTCATTTTCCCACTGTCAGTTTTAAGTTCAGGATTCATCCATTTCTTTCCTTCCTTTATGCAGCTTTCCCATTTGCATGCTTTTGAAAGGAAAGGATTGCCCAGGTCAGTGCTGTAAAGCTGATTATCATCTGCATACAAATGGTATTGCAAGGAATGATTTCTCCTAATATTTGCACAAATAGAAAAGGCCCTAGGACTGATCTGTGTAGATCTCCAAACAGGAGGTCTGTTCTTTGAACTGTAGTTTTGTATGGCAACATACTGCCATCTATCTGTTAAATATGATGGAACCATATCCGGGCTACATCAGAGATGCCAAAGACCAAGTGTAGTCTTTCAAGCAAAATTTCATGGATGATTTCAAATCCTATTGAAAGGTCAAGAAGGTTGAGAAGGGTAAGTGAACTATTGTCTGTGATTGTTGAAAGTCATTTACAACTCGCAAAAGCACAGTTTCTGAGCTATGATTTGCTGACTGGTAGCATTCTTGTAGCCTGTTTCCCTTTAAATGACAAAGAAGTTGTTTAAGAACTGTTTTTTCAAGCACTTTCTATATGAGTGGACAATTCGAAATAGGTCTGTCACTTTTTAATTCATTGGGATCCATCCGTAATTTCTTCAAAATAAGTTATATCATGGCTGTTTTGAAGATGTTTTTAACAATGCCTAACCTGAGAGACTCATTCAATATCAATGTCATTGGAGCAACAAGGTCATCAAGATAGTCTTTCAACAAATTGGTGGGAACTGGGTCTAGGTTACATCTTGTGTTTCTCCTACCTCTTTTTCGGAGACCGTTTCAAAATGCCCTAGTAGACGGCCTTCCCCACAAAAACAGCTTCTTCAGGAATGTCCTTGGTTGCTTCAAAACTCTCCCTAATTCCTTCAATTTTGTTAACAAAATAGTCTGCAAATTCGTTAAGGAGGTGTTCAGTACTACAAAATGTTGGGATGATAATGTTATTTTATTTTTTCCCAAGGCTATGATGAAAAACTGTCAAATTTTTTGCATTTGATTTAGCATTGTTGTAATAGCATGCCTTAGCCTTCTTAGATATTTTTAACAAAGTTTCTGTGGTAAATATAGGTTTCTCTGTCGCTAGGTAGTCTACAGTCTTTCGCCATCTTTCCTCAGCCGAGCACCAAGCAAGACAGTTATTAAAATGCCAATTTTAAAGGCGCAGGTATGACAAAGCAGGGTTGCAAACCCACAACCTCCTTGTCAGGAATAGCCCATGGGGTTAAATATAAATAAAATCCTACACAGTCCTTATCAGGACTAACTATGGGATAGTATTGTAATTATTATTTCACAGTGCATTTATTTTCCACCTGGCAACTACTTCCATATGTTTCTGTCATTGCCGCCAAGGATACAAACAGGACCCAGATTCTTAATAAGTACCAAGGTTTCAACCTTAAGGAGGGGGCTGGATGTGTCAAGTCAATTTTCGACCAAAAGATCCATTTGGAGATTTTTATTTTATGTGTTCATCAAGAACTATCCTTTCTCATGAAGATCCACATAAATCTGAGTGGTTTGAGCACTTATTTTATTTTCAATGAACTTTTTCGATATGGGTGCTCTCTATATTTGTAATTCAACTTTGGAGAAAAGCACAACTTTGTCTTTCAAAAAGCTCCTGGACGGGCCTTTCATAATGTCATTAGGATAGTGTTTTGTATCCTTTTTCCGCTCTTACACTCTGCCTCCATAAGCAGCAGAGTTAAAGGCCATTTGCTGTTTTTTAGAGCACATGGGAGAGAGAGAACTGAGGGCGCCACAAAATTCTTATAAGCATTTTCATCAAAGTGTGCTGTCCCAATGCAACAAAGAGGCATTCCCCTCCCCAAAAAGCTTGCTATGGTGTTCAATGATGGTCCCGGTCTAGCTGGTGTAAAAATATCAATCGGCACTGGCATTGGAAGAGCTGCTTGTAGGCTAAGCACAAATAGGGAACATAAACAACTTTCAAAAATTTAACTCCCGGCTAGCCATAAAGCATATATTAAAAAAATTAAAAAAGAGAGCTCAGACTCAGGCAAGAGACTGCAAAAAGGCAGAGGAAGAGGAGAGAGGTCTGGCTTGTGCCGTGGATATGTTTTGAAATCTCTTGACCATTTTTTGTGGTGTTTCCTGAAGCTTTTATCATATTTCGTCTTTAATTGCGTTTTTTTCAAATGTTGTTTTTTTCCTACTTTATTGTTGATGTACTTTTTCTGTTTCTGAAGATATCCACATGAAGTTAAGTGTGAATGTTGCTTCAAACAAAATGCAAAAATGATCAGAAGAACTTTTCAATATGTCATGCCCTTGTGAAAATTGAATTTTTTTTTAAATTTTGTAGCGCTGCACTCTTTATCAAAAATTCATATCAAATGAAACTTTGATATATAACTGAAAATCTTTCTGATATTTTTAGATATTGTATCAAAAAAGAAATGTGCAAAATTTGAAAGGTGTACGTGAAAAGATGTGGAAGCCTATTGTTTTATGAAATCTGTGAAAGTTTACGTCGAAGTCCAAGATGGCCACTATTTCCATGGCAACCAGAAGCGCAGGAAAAGAAAAACCTAATTTTTCAACTCCGCGTCACATGCCCATCACACCTGTATAGGACTCAAATTTATGTAATGTATAGGGAAAATTTTAGTTCCAGAACCGGCCCCCCTCCTTAATTATGCCTCTAACTCAATCCTTATGTCATGTATCTACAAACTAGAAGTGCATAAACAAACAATTTTTGAAAACTAACATGAAATCTGAAATGTTGTAACAACAAAACAACTAATTCAAATAAAAAATTGTGAAATGTCCAATATTTACGTAGGACCCCATATTATATGTATATGAAATCCATTTGTCTTGTCTTCTGTGATGTAAAATGCTGAAGGACTCTTTCATTGAATTCCTCCTTTTTCATTTTGTCCCTAAAGATGGCCATTATTGTGAGTTAATTGAGGCATTGACACTAACTGTTTCTGAAACAGTTTTTGATGCATTTCAAAATGCTAAGAAGACATTCAGTTTCAGTGGTTGTAAATGTGGGGATATCTCCCTCCTTATCTAAAAGCAAAACTTCTGTTGACATCAGGTTGAATTAGGCTCTGACCTTAAGTAAGTGTTAGAGTAAGTTGTTTCAGATTCATCACCACAGCTAAAAGTTAGCAAAGTTTACATACTGCATTGCCTTTGTCATATTGCTTTGAATTGATGAACTCCATAAAATACCGCAGGTTTAAAAACGAGAAAACTTTTGTCAATATGGGTAAGCACAATGTCACATACTCCTGTCAACGATAAGATAATGCAATCCTCCCACGTTCTTTTGGGGAAAAACAAGCTGTATTGCCTGTTTTCAGCCCTTCATCTAGGAATTTTTAGATTCCGGATTTTTCCAGTCTCAGTCTTAAGATTCTCCACTGTGTCCACAGCCTTTGTACCATCAGTTTCTCTGTTTTGTAAATAGGCAAACATGAATCTGAATGGGAGAGAAAAACATTAAAATCTTCATCTTCAAGGAGTTATTCAAAATCACATGCCTCTCTTACACAGGTGTGGAATCCTACGTTTCCTCTTCTCGTGCCAGGCGAAAATACGACAGAGGTTTGACTTTGAGGTTTTTGACATGACACTTGCTGTGTATCTACTTTGAAAACCCATCTTGTTATGCTGGCCTGAGAAGCTTTTTACTGTGAGATTTTAAGAGTTCTGAATGCTTGGTTAATTCTGATTGTTGGTTCTCTTGGAAGATATTCTTTCCTGAGTTTGCGGCATTTTTCAGACTGAGTAGAATATGTTCTGTGGTTTCATAAGGGTAACCACACAACCAGCAATGGGGCTGATGAGTGAGATTGAATCCATTCAGATTACAATTTGTTTTAGAACGTTGTGTTCTGAATTGTAATTGGGAGATCAGCGATTGGTCTTTCCTACTGAGGTGTTTTATATCACTTTGATGGTTTGGTTTATTCATTTCTTTGAACATGGTGCATCCTGATGTTCTACTAGCCCATCTATTTAGCCATTCTTCACGTTCATCATCTGATGATTTGGTCATGATCAAGCCACGTCTTTCTACGTGTTGATAAGAAGCGGGATGGGTCCTGATATAACCACAGCTCGGTTCAAGAGTTAGGTTGAAAGGGGCTTGGTGCTCCTGCACGGCCGTATTTCGGAGTACCAAACTTTCCTTGAGGGAAAAAAAAAACGTTCATCGTGGCGGAGCATTTGTTTCACTGTCTCTAGAGAGCAGGGTTGTCTGTTTGTGTTTTTGTCAGCTATTTCATTTTCCTGTAGGTCACAGTGACCTGGAATCCATTGCAGTGTGATTTGGACATTGTATGCAGTGATCAGAGCATGGATAGGCTGTGCTGCTTCTGAAATGAGATCCATTGTATAAGGTGGATTTTGAAGGGATTCAAGGGCTGATTTTGAGTCAATAAAGACAAATGCATCCTGTGGGGGCGTCTCCGAGAGTTGGAACATTTTGTGGACCAATTGAATGGCTTTAGTAATGGCCAATGTTTCAGCTTCAAAATGTACCATAGAGGTAAAAACCAGGCACCAGTCTATTGATAACTCACGATTGTTTGAGAAGGCGAGGAAGTTTAACTTTCCTTTGCCTCGCAATTCACAATTCTCCTCTCTGGCTTTTTCGCTGAAAATTGGATGTAGAACCTGAATTTCTTGGCAGCTTCTTTCCAAATTTATCCTGAGGTAAAAGAGCACTTTATGATATGGTTATTTTGAAAACATCCTCAAAGCAATACTCTCAAGTTTGACAAGTAAATGGTGACTTTTAATGACATAGGAATCCTGTTATTGGGACACCTCTGGGAGAAAATTGTCCCAATGTCCCAAGTTTCCCAGTTTAGCAGGGAGATGGAAATGTAATCACTGCATGAGAATCAATGAATACACCTCTTTGATTAGTGTATTGAGATTGAATAACTTTGTAGTTCTGCCCATAACATTCATTTCCACCACTGACCGGAAACATGTGGTTTATTTAACCATTCAACGTTGCAAGTGTTGGTCATAAAAATTCATGTGACAGACTGAGTGAAACCGGCCTGTCTATCACAGACGTCAGCAGTGATTGCAACACGGCAGGCAATAGATTTCATTACACAGCTTTATTTTTCTCTCAGTGACATCATCATAGAGCTCATTTTCTTATTTCATCCCATTGCTTTCATGAATCAAACCAACCGTCATTAATCGACGGGGCTTGTTTTTCCATTGTTCTTTTCATTGCCTCATAAGAAGAGAGTGTCTTAATCCTGTGTAATGTGAGGCAGTGTGAGTAAAATGTGAAAAATTATGCTTGAAATTTCTTTGAAATTACGGAATCACTTGACAAAATCATCCTGATTTGATGCGACATTGTCCCTCTTAAGGATATGAATTGTATAGGAAAAATTCTGTTCCCAGAAATTTCGTCCCAATTCCCCAGGGTCCCAAGAATAGAGATCCCACTTTGTTGACGCAACCGTAATATTTTATCTCCCCTTAGCTAAGTGGCATTTCCATGTTCCATTTTTGGCCTCGCCGTTAGTTTTCACAAAGATTATTCATTGACAGAAAGATTGGAAGCTGTTAGTGTTTTCATATTTGCGGGCTTTGGACAAATTGGAGTTAAGTCCCTTGGTTGGACATGTGGAGTGGCAGAGAAGCCTCTGTTGCCAACAAAAAATGTTATTCTTGGGATGTAGACCTAGTTAGAATTTAATCCCAGATTTCAGGTGAGGTTTATTATTCACTTCTTGCATATTATTGAGTTTCATTTAGGTCTAATTCCTACACTTTCAACGCGGAATTGACAATATAATTAGATCTAGATCTATTCTCATATGTTACATATTTTCCTGTTGTCTGTCTGTCTGTGTGTTACTGAACTCCTCCGCTGATAGCCAGCTTATCTTGCCAAATTAGGTATCGAATCAAAGCTTTCACTCTGAGGTATGTCTGTTGGAAATTGCATTTTACTTAAGATAAGGACAACTTTGCACAACAATATTTTCTATTTGAATACGACCACAGAGAGGAATACTCAGATACTTGCCATGCGATACTGGCAGTCAACCGTGTTTGCAGCCGAGGAGAGAGACACACAATGACCTGTATGTTTGCAACCAAGCCCTGGACACACAACAGCCTGTGTGTTTGCAGCTGAGCCTGAGACACAGAGAATGACCTATGTGTTCCTGAAGTCCTCCTCTCTTAGCCAGCCAATCTTGGCTCTCACTCCTAGGAATGTGTTGGAAATTAAGACAACTTTACCAAATATTTTTCATTTGAATAAGACCACGGAGAGGAATATTCAGATACTTGCCATGCGACGAAGGCAGGCAGCCGAGCGAGACATAACACAATACAGTAAGAAAGTATAGTTAAAAAGCTTGGTTTTTCTTACTCTTGAGCAAATACATAAGTAGAGGGTAATTGCTTTAAGTAGAATGACTTACAAAACAATTTGATAGACAGTGAGGTGGAAATATCCCAGGTTTTACATATATTTGTGGGTGTATGATGCAAAAGCTGAGATATTCGTACTTCTTTATTGCCCATCTCATGCACTCACACTTTCCTCTAATGGGTTTCATACTGCATGGTAGTTATTGTAACAGACAAATCTCTAACCTCCCCTTTTAAGAAAAAATTCCCCTTTTCTCAAAATTTATTATATGGTAACATTTACTGCACAATATTCATTATTCTCAAATCTTGACTTGGAATGAGGTCTGGTGATTGGTTTGTCTACTACACAATCCATGGACTGTTCCTTGATATCTAAAATACGATTACTAACAGTTATAAACAGCCCAGGAATTCCATCTCTAGCAAAAATGGATTTCAATGGTTTTCGGTGCTAAACAAGTTAAACAAGCTTGACAAATTTTGACAGGTAATCCACTAACAGGGGCAGCTTTTACCCTGAAAGTGGAAGATGTTTTGTTCTTTGATTTTTTTTAATTTTCCATGGAGAGTCTCCTTCCTCATGCAAATGCAATTTTCCTTCTGTTGTTAGTTCCTATGTATCAAGCAATTGTTGGATATCTGAATATATACAAAGGGTGTTTCAAAAGTCCTGGGCACATTACAATGTGTCATATCAGCTGAACTATGTATGGTATGTAGATAAAACTGGTATCATTTTTAAGTTAAATCCTGTAATTTTTGGTAGATGCCAATGTTCTTTTGTTGTTGTTTGTGTTTTCAGACGAGGGCGTAATGGCGTATAATCAACAAGAAAAAGCATTTTGCGTCCTTGAATTGCATTTCTCCTCAGGAGCTAAGCTTGCATCTCTCCTCAGTTGCTAAACTTGAATCTCTCCTCAGGAGCTAAGCTTGCATCTCTCCTCAGTAGCTAAAATTGCATCTCTCCTCAGTTGCTAAACTTGAATCTCTCCTCAGGAGCTAAGCTTGCATCTGTCCTCAGTTGCTAAACTTGAATCTCTCCTCAGGAGCTAAGCTTGCATCTCTCCTCAGTGGCTAAACTTGCATCTCTCCTCGAGTCCAGAAAGCATCACACAAAGGAAAAAGGAAAAGCAAAGTTAAATTTAAAAAATTATCCAAGAATGTTCCAATCTAATTGATTGTCTGTATCTATCTATGATTTCAGAGTGTCCGATTTGCCACTGAAGAGGAGTCCCTTTCAACTGAAGATGATTCTGCCCAGGACTCTCTTCAGACAAGCAAGGATATTATCACTTGGGTGCCTTCCGAACATTTGTACACAGATGATACTTTTATTGCTGAGACAGATGGAGGTTAGAGAAAAGGGAACCAAATTCCATGAAATTTTAAAGACATTAAATAATAATGATGATAATAATAACGATAATAATAATAATAATAATAATAATAATAATAATAATAATAATAATAAAGATGATAAGAATAATAAAAATAATAAGAATAAGAGTAATGATAATAGCAATTATACTGTATTGCCATTTGTGTAAATTTACATAAATGCATAAATAAAAATCACTTTCCATGTTTAAACTTTGACTTTACAGGTGATAATTTTCTGCATAGAGAAATAATTTCTTAATCCAATAATTGACTGGGCCGGTTATTGTATCATCTTCAAAAGATATTCAGATTCTCTTCAAAAATGGGAAGAAAAGTGAAAAATGGAATTTCATTCTCAAAATGTTACGTTTTATGAGTTACTGACAAACAAAATGTCATCTGAAACCATGCAAAATACCTACCAAACTCAAGAAGACAGAAGAACAAAAAAAGCTATCTTAGAAAAAGAAACAAAATATTGCCACACATACCTGAAGAAGAAAGGTTATGAAACTTACATGAAACCAATTTTAAAATACAGCTGCTTGGTAGGGGACCCACATGACCAAGAAAAAAATGGAGAGGATCTTGAAATAAAATAACAACCTTCTTCAAAGGATTGAATGAATTAATCGAAATACCAACAAGCCATCTGTCTACCGAAGTCACCAAAAGAAGGAACTTTATAAACTCCTCCAGGGCCTAAGCTTAAAAAATAAATGCATACCTATATTCATATTATCCGTCATTCTTCAACGATATGACATTGCAACAAACTGTATGTACCAACAAATACAAAGCAATGCATTACCATCAAAACATTCAAGCAAGAACTAAATAAGAAGATTATAGGAGCAGGTTGTCAAGAGAATAAAATAAGAGTTTCCACCATTCATCTGTGATGATACTGATAATATGAAAAATACAAATCATCTTTAAGTCAACATGAAAGTAGGGATCAGTGTGCAATTTCAAATTGTCCTACTTGGGAGACCAAAACATTTGGGAGTCTTCCATACATACATATGAATGAGAAGAAGAAGAGATGTTGTTAGGGGTTATGAG
>JAOWAY010447785.1:0-13277 GCA_028565895.1 Goniobranchus geometricus | reverse complement strand
AAAACGAGGCGACTTGATTCAGTTATACAAAATTGTTCACGGGATTGATAACATTGACCATAAGAATTTTTTTGAGTGTTCTCATGTTACCTTTACTAGAGGGGACAAATTTAAGATATTTATAAAAGGTAATTCAAAGGCATTAAGAGAAAATTCATTTATTGCAAGAACGGTTAGGGCTTGGAATTGTCTGTCTTTCCAAACTAAAGGTGCAGAATCTATAAACTCTTTCAAAAATGGTATTGATAGAGAATTCCAAAAGGATTTATATGATTATGATGAATACTATGTTGTATTTTATTATAATGTCTGTTTAATATGCTGGCTAAATTTTCCCCATGCTATGTTTATTGCATCCTCCTCTACAAATATTGTATTTCAATCGGATACGTAAAGGCCTGTGGGCTATTTTACCCTAGATATGATATGATATGATAATAGTGATAAACTATGCGTTAAATTTGAAAGTTGGACGAATAAAAGATAAAAAATATTGATATACTATGCGTTAAATTAGAGAGTTGGACGAATATATCAAAGAATAGTGATATAGTGTGTGATGAATTAGGTAGTTCGACGAATATATCAAAGAATAGTGATATAGTATGAGTCAAATTAGATGGTTGGGCTAATATATCAAAGAATAGTGATAACGTATGAGTTAGATTAGATGTTTGGGCAAATAGATCAAAGAAAAGTGATATAGTATGAGTTAAATTAGATGGTTGGGCTAATATATCAAAGAATAGTATGAGTTAAATTAGATGGCTGGGCAAATAATATGAGTCAAATTAGATGGTTGGGCAAATAGATCATAGAATAGTGATAAAGTATGAGTTAAATTAGATGTTTGGGCAAATATATCAAAGAATAGTGATATACTATGAGTTAAATTAGATGTTTCGGCGAACAGATCGAAGAATAGTGATATAGTATGAGTGAAATAAGGTAGTTCGACGAATATATCAAAGAATAGTGATATAGTATGTGTTAAATTAGATGGTTGGTCAAATACATCAATGAATAGTGATATAGTATGAGTTACATTAGATGGTTGGGCAAATATATCAAAGAATATAGTGCTGAAGGATGAGTTAAATTAGATGGTTGGGCGAATAGATCAAAGAATTGTGATATTATATGTATTAAATTAGGTAGTTGGACAACGAGATCAAAAAATGGTGACGTGTTTGATTTGGCAGTTGGGCGAAGAGATGAAAAAGGGGTGATATAGTACGTGTTACATTAGATAGTTGACGAATAGGTTAAACAATTGATGTATAAAATGTGTTAATTTAGATTCATTCATTCATCCATCAAGTATCAGGTCTGAGGCAGACATTGGCGATAATGACACGCCATTCATTTCTCTGCTCAGATAATCTCAAGAGTTTATGCTTTTCATTTTTTCTTTTGTTTGTTTGTCATCCCGACTTGAGTACCCTTACTTCCTACACAATTCTCTGATTTTGGTATGCATGTACTTGCTATCTTTGTTTTGATTCTTCTTTTATTTCTGAGCATTGTTCATTTATCCAGTTTTCTTTTGCTTTATTTGCATTTCTTCCTTATATCTTTATTCAACATTTCATCCTTTTCTACACTTGACTTTGCCTACCTTCGCTCATTCATTAATTCCAGTATGTCATTTGTCATCCATTTTTTATGTTCTTTTCCAGGTCTTTTCTGTTACAGCCTCACTGATTGATTCTTTTATTTTATCCCACATTTCCGTTGCCTCAGTCATGTTCTTTAGAGCTTGAAATCTATTCTTGACATTAACAGGAAAGTTACTTTTCATCTCCTGGTTGGCCTTTAACAGATCTTTTTCAAATTTTGATTGTTTTAACTTTATAGTTTCTTTAGTTTTATTTCTATTCTGCACACCACTGGCACATGATCACTGTCATAATCTGCTCCTGGCATTGTTTTTGCTGATTTCACAGAGTTTCTAAATCTTTTTTGCAGTAGTATGAAGTTTATCTGTGTCTAGGGGGATCACCTGGACTAATCCATGTATATTTTCATCCAGGGTGATTTTTGTACCAGGTGTTCGAAATGAAAAAAAAATCATTCTACACCAGTCTATGAGATAGTCTCCCTGTTCATTCCTAGAGCCTAGGCCCCATGGACCAACTATGTCCTCAATACGTTTGTCTCCCACTTTTGCATTGAAATCTGCCATGACTATCTTTACATCTTGTGATATTAGCTGTTTCATTGCTTTGTCGAGATCTTCATATGAAATATACCATATCTAATATACTGTTCACACCTCTTTGTTTCTATCGCAAAAAAATTTCAAAGGCAAAGCATCAGATCGGGAATATACTATGTCAATATTTAAAACACAAACACTCAACAAACAACGACAAACAAAATTAGTGTCACCTTGTTAGAATCGCTCGCTGTTCGGTTGATAGGGAAAAGAATGAGAGAAGAAAAGTGAACCCAAAACGGTTGATTCGAAGATGTCAGGAATAGCTTTAGGTGCAGGGGAAGGGGAATGGAGGGATGAGGAGGATGGGGCGAGGGTACAAGTGGTGCGAAGAGCAGAAATCTAATTTGAAGTACCGGTACAAAGAAAGATTGAAGGGAAACTGACAGCTGTGAGTCCTTAGGAATGTGAATGAAGAAACAAAACTTACTGATATGTAGGAGACTTCAGGAAGATTATAAAAGACACACACACTCACAGACGTACACACACATAAACACACACACAAACACACACACAAACACACACACAAGCACACACACACACGCATACGTACAGAGGTAGAAAGAGGTAGGGGGGCAGGCAGCAGAAGGCAGATCTGGCGGGAGAGTGTGATAGACAGACAGACAAAGACCGAGACGGAGGACCGACAGGCAAACAGCGGTAGAGACGAGGGTCGGATGGGGAATGAAGAGAGAGGGGGAGAGACATAGAGAGAAGGGGTGAGATGGGGAGATGGGGAGAAAGAGGGAAAGAGTGCGGGAGAGAGAGAGATAGAGAGAGAGAGAGGAGGAGGAGGAGGAGGAGGAGGACAGGGAGAGCGAGAGAGACTGACAGACAGAGAGTTTTTATGCGATAGAGGGAGAGAGAGACAGAGATAGAGACAGAGAGACAGAGAGACAGAGAGTTGCTATTAGATAGAGTGATGAGAGAAAGACTTTCAGTCCAAGACAGACGGACAGAGAGTTGCTATGAGATACAGACAGACAGAGAGTTGCTATGAGATACAGACAGAAAGAGAGTTGCTATGAGATACAGATAGACAGAGAGATGCTATGAGATACAGACAGACAGAGAGTTGCTATGAGATACAGACAGACAGAGAGTTGTTATGCGATAGAGGGAGAGACAGACAAACAGACAGAGAGTTACTATTAGATAAAGTGAGGAGAGACAGACTATCAGTCCAAGACACACCGACAGAGAGTTGCTATGAGATACAGACGGACAGAGAGTTGTTATGCGATAGAGGGAGAGACAGACAAACAGACAGAGAGTTACTATTAGATAGAGTGAGGAGAGGCAGACTTTCAGTCCAAGACACACCGACAGAGAGTTGCTATGAGATATAAACTGACAGAGAGTTGCTATGAGATACAAACAGACAGAGAGTTGCTATGAGATACAAACAGACAGAGAGTTGCAATGAGCAACAGACTGACAGAGAGTTGCTATGAGATACAAACAGACAGAGAGTTGCAATGAGATACAAACAGACAGAGAGTTGCAATGAGATACAAACAGACAGAGAGTTGCAATGAGCAACAAACTGACAGAGAGTTGCTATGAGATATAAACTGACAGAGAGTTGCTATGAGATATAAACAGACAGAGAGTTGCTATGAGATATAAACTGACAGAGAGTTGCTATGAGATACAAACAGACAGGGAGTTGCTATGAGATACAAACAGACATTGAGTTGCAATGAGCAACAAACTGACAGAGAGTTGTTATGAGATATAAACTGACAGAGAGTTGCTATGAGATATAGACAGACAGAGAGTTGCTATGAGATATAGACAGACAGAGAGTTGCTCTGAGATTAAAAAAAAAAAAAAAACAGACAGAGAGTGGCTATGAGATAATAAAAAAACAGACAGAGAGTTGCTATGAGATAAAAAAAAACAATTTAAAAAAAACAGACAGAGAGTTGCTATGAGATAAAAAAACAGACAGAGAGTTGCTATGAGATACAATTAGACAGAGAGTTGCTATGAGATAGAGACAGACAGAGAGTTGCTATGAGATAAAAAAAAACAGACAGAGAGTTGCTATGAGATACAAACAGACAGAGAGTTGCTATGAGATACAAACAGACAGAGAGTTGCCATGAGATACAAACAGACAGAGAGTTGCTTTGAGATACAAACAGACAGAGAGTTGCTATGAGGTACAAACAGACAGAGAGTTGCTATGACATACAATTAGACAGAGAGTTGCTATGAGATACAAACAGACAGAGAGTTGCTATGAGATACAAACAGACAGAGAGTTGCTATGAGATACAAACAGAGAGAGAGTTGCTATGAGATACAAACAGAGACTTGCTATGAGATACAAACAGACAGAGAGTTGCTATGAGATATAAACTGACAGACTTGCTATGATATACAAACAGACAGAGAGTTGCTATGAGATACAATTAGACAGAGAGTTGCTATGAGATATAGACAGACAGAGAGTTGCTATGAGATACAAACGGACAGAGAGTTGCTATGAGATACAAACAGACAGAGAGTTGCTATGAGATACAAACAGACAGAGAGTTGTTATGAGATACAAACAGACAGAGAGTTGCTATGAGAAAGAGATATAAAGGAATGAAAAATAATGTAAAATACATAAAATTTGCACTACTCAACTATGAAGATGAGACAAGGGACATGACGTCTCGGGTCTCACCCTTCGTCAGACAACACAAAACACACGCAGTCTTCACAGTTGAGTAGTAAAAATTCCATGTATTTTACATGATTTATGATTACTCACTCAACAGTAGCACCTCGCCATTTATAAAGGAATGAGCTTTTGGAAAAATCTTTCCCGCTGTTCATTAAACTTTCATTTCTCTACCACTACAATGAGTTTGTCAATAAAAAGATAGATTAATTGCGTCTTTACTTTGGCAAAGCAGAGATAATACCAAAATAAAAGCCACAAATTGGTTATAAGTATGAAACAATTTGTCGCAAAATTTGTTCCAGTAAATCTCCTTTGCTCTCAATACAAGGCTTTGGCTGTTTTATTCCATGGCGAATTTTGGAATGATTTCTATTAGACCGCACCAAGACAACCCTTATTAAAACAAGATTAGAGTTGAAGCTTTGGGATAGGAAGTAGGACGGAAGAATGGGCAGGCCAAAGATCTTCTCCTATTTATGTACACGAAATAGTCTACAGGAAGGGGCATTGTAGCTGAGTAAGTTTTACTTTAAAGAGGCTTCTATTATCTCTGTAGTCTACCATGAATAATTAGTAAGCAGTTGTCTTATTATTGTGAAATCAAAGGTAGATCTAGTCTATTGAAGGATCAGGTTTAGCCTATAAGATGTAGGTAGACTGACTTTATTGATTGATTTATTGATTGATTGATTGATTGATTGATTGATTGATTGACTGATTCATTGACTGATTAATTTGTTTACTTATTTATTTTTACAATGCAAAATCCTACACTTTTTAAAAACAAGTCCAACAAAATATGAATGAAAGACGGATCTCACATTACATTTGGAACAAAAGTGTATAATGGTAACTGTTATTGTTCATGTTCGTAGATGCATGATTTACGATTTGTTCACTTCAGGTAGGTTGTAGACAACATTGACAATTTTAAAAAAGATTATGATTCGAGCTAATAGCCAATCACAGATGGCTCAATGGCTTGAGCGCGAGGTTTGAGATCGGGAGGTCCTGGATTCGATTCCGCCAGGGACGACTTGTGTGCTTTCCTTAAGCAAGAAACTTTAGTTGCTTCACCTGACTAAGTACCTAGCAATAGGCGGTTTTCGTAGTTCTGAAGGTAGCCTTCTCCACTTTACAGTATACTCCCCAGGGGGGGGGAGGGGTTGCCTGCCAGGGGATAAAGTACTGTGAAGCGCTTTGAGACTGTTTTTTGGAATGACAGAAAGCGCTATACAAATGCTGTCGTTTTTGGTTTTTGTTTGGGTTTTTTTTTTTTTTAACCAGACGGGTCACTAATATTTTCTTGAAATTTGACAAAGCTTAGTTTCATGTGTCGCAATACGGAGAATGCATTTCAAGTCTAATCTCGAAGCATTTTCCTGTTAAGTGTCAAATCAATTCGCTTTCAAATATGGGCTGCGGGGGTGTCGAAATTATCTGGAGGATTATTGTCGTGGCAGGTGTGTTTGAAGATCGCCCCATGGTGACAGGGACAAGAAAGACAACTTACAGAATGATGCTGAATGTATTATGCAAATGTATCGCTTTTGTTCACTTTTGCACTGTATGAACAGATTTGCGATGGATACGTTGAATGCAAATATGGAAGTCATTTTTCTTAGTAAAATGATGATTGTGTTGGCAACGGGGCTCCCGATCGTTGAGGAGGAGGAGGAGGAGGAGGAGGAGGAGAGGGGAGGAAGAGAAAGTAAAAGAAATAAAATGAAAAGTGTGAGTCTTCTTACCACAAATCATTTCCTTCTATTTGTGTCCTGGCAAGAGTTGTCAGCCGTGAATGGCTGTTTGCCCTCTTCCGGTTTGTCTGGTAATGTCTGGATCAGAGACACGACTTAGAGAAAAACGTGGGCGGGACGGACCCATACGCCGCTATGATTCAAACCCTGTCCTGAAGGTCAGTAGATTTGCCAAGTCCGCACCGAGCCGCCATTAGCGCTAACTTTGCTAAAGATCGCCAGGCTTGTGGCCTTCCGTCAGGTTGGCATGGAACCAAAGGTCCTCGTGTTTGTGCAACAGAGGGAAGCGGTGACCTTTTCATCGCTCTTCAACAGCATGAACAGAAGCATCGTTCTGTTCCAGTGAGTGCAAATCAACAATGCAATATTATCTTACAATATTTATATCGCTTTTGTGGCTTTTATGGCACTGTGAATATATGACATAATCAACCCAAATTCTGACCTGCAAAGGCCTCATTCTATATGCATGTGCTATTTTGGTACAGGATTGATGCGGAATTACGAAGGCTTTCACAGTCATATCGATGGATTGTTTTTCGCTGCAACTATCTGTAATCGAGAACGGGTATGCATGTTTTAGGGGAAAGCAAGAAAAGAAATATTTGCCTTAGTTTGGTATATATTTGGCTAAATGTTCTAAAACAAGGGTCGTCCCATCCATGAAGGCTTTTAAGCCACAGAATCTTTAGGGCTGACATTTATTGCGCTGAATAGTAGTTGTTGCCGCCATGTCATGAAGGAGTTTGATTAAGTGTCAGTTTACAGATTCATTTTTAACGTTATAGAATGTTCTACGACACCATCTGCGACACCATCTACGAAGCCATCTAGATCTAGATCTTTTCGGCAGTCTATATGTCGATTACATCTTTGTTCGTATCGAAGAGAGCATGATGCGATTACTATCCAGATCTAGATCGGATGGCGATCTAGCTTCATAATCTAGACGTTGAGATCAAAGTCAGTTTGAAACGCACAAAAAACTACATGCTAGACCCACAATACTTGCAAAGATTGAGTAGTATACGATTTCCCATTGTTCAGGAAGCAGGGTTCTGCTTGTGTTAATGATAATATTCCACATCTGATAGACAGCAAAAAATCTCGTTAACCGCTTTTCAAATGTCCTCCTATTTACACCATAACTTGAACACATAGAGTCAAACCTAACAATGTATCCTTTCACGTAGCAATATTTTTTATTTTTAAAAAAAGATTAGTACACTGAGCCCTCCAGAGACTTAGCATGTCTGACGTCACAAGACGGATCGTTCCAATTGAAAAAGCGGGAAAATGAAAAAGCTCACTCCGTTAAATTTACTTTTACCCCAGGGATATTCCAAGACCAGCAAATCTTCCGATGACATTTAAATTTCGATGAGATCATTCTGTTAATCAAATCTTGGAAAAGGTTTTGATCGAATGCTTTGAAGGTACAGGAAGACAAGCGTGTGAACTTTGACCTTGAATCAAAAACAAATGTTCTGGGAGTCAGCGTGTGACTGTCTCCAATGGGTTTTCACTTCATCGGATATCTGATGCCGTCAAACTGGTCGGACAACATCATTTGGTAACGCCTCTTGCCTTTGTATCTTTTCTTTCTTTGTGCCAGACAAAAAATAGAGAATTGCAAATTCTGTTTGAACATGATATGCCACCGACGATATCAAGTCAAGTTTCAACAGATTTCCTGAGACTTAAAGACCAGATTCCCTCCAATCAAATGACAGTTGCATTTGACCTAATATGTTTCATTATACAAAAAAATAAATATAAATGAATAAAGTCAAGATAAAAGATGTATAATATATGAGTGTTATCTATATATTACAGGGACAGAGTAAGATTAAATGGGTTGCCCAAATTAACTCCCCCTGAAGAAGCTAAGTAACAAAACACAATATCATGGAAATAGTTACATAGTCGTCTTTCCAAGAGGAAAGTTTGGTTGTCCGAAATACGGCCGTGGATGAGCACCAAGCCCCTTTCAACCTAACTTGAGAACTGAGCTGCGGCTATATCAGAAACCACCATGCTTCTTATCAACACGTAGAAAGATGTGGCTTGATCACGACCGGATCATCAGATGATCTAATGTGGTCATAGCAAGGTTTATTTCATCCGACCCACAGCAACTATCTGCTGCCTATCTCAACATGTAAATGAGGAGAGCTCCATATAGCTTTATAAATCCTTGGTGTAAACCCATCTCGATTATTATGCGGGCTCCGTGTTGGGCGTCATGCAAGAGAAAACAGGCATGTAGCGTTACTAGAGGAGTTACAAAAAAGAGCAATTAAACAAATAGCTGGTATGAAACATCTATCATATGAAGATATAAGTGATAAAATGGGTACGGCCTACAACCGTTTTGAGAATCAGGGCCACTATGTTCTTAAAAGCAAGAATTAACATTGCGCATAAAGAAGAAAATGTAATGAACAAGGGGAGAATTTTTCATAACACTTCTTTGTCTTTGTAATAACAGAAGGCATTGGAATTCCTTTCTATCGGCGCTGATTCCCAACATTCCTTGTTGTTGTTTTTTTTAGATCTTCCTTCTGTAAGATGGCACCAAGAAATGCCTGAAATTCTGACCAATAATCTGGCTGGACAACTTTGGCGTCTTGACATGATTGAAGGCTGCTGTCAACGAATTCGTGTCTCAATGTAGGTGCAAGATGGCGCCCCCTGGCTATATCACGTGCCAGCCCCTCAACACAACCAGCGAGACGCCATCAGACATTGGTGAGGGATTGCAAGACGTAAATCTTTTTGGAAAATTTTTTGGCTTGTTTCGTTGATGCTTTTTGCTTTTTAAAGTTTTGGGGCTACAGACATGGAGTTCGTTGGTTTTGATTTGTTTTGTTTCTTTTGTTTCTTGTTGTTTGTGTGTGTATGTGTGCTTTTGTTTGTTTTTATTGTTGTTGTTGTTTTTGTTTTTTGTTTTTTTTTGTTTTTTGTTGTGTTTGTTGTTGTTTTTTTTTTGTTTTGATTGTATTTTGTTTGTTTTGTTGTTGTTGTTGTTGTTGTTTTTGTATTTCTTTTCTTTTGTTTGTTGGTTTGTTTTATTGTTGTTGTTTTTTGTTGTTGTTGTTGTTGTTGTTTTTTGTGTTTTGTTTTGTTTTTGTTTTGTTGATTGTTTGTTTGTTTGTTTTATTGTTTTCATGTTGTTGTTGTTTTTTGTGTTGTGTTGTTGTTGGGGTTGTTTTTTTTTTGTTTGTTTGTTTTTTGTTGCCGGTTGAAGTAGATTTGAGTCAACTGATACTTGTAAAAGCTTTTTTCTGTGTAAGAGATGAAGCCAATACAGTATACTTAATGAAAATGAAGAAAATTCTGGTCTAAAGAAAAGATAGGAAACGTAATATTTTGAAGATGTATCCAAACAAGACATGTTGGCAGTGTGCGGAGACCTTTCACCACATTGCTCATCCAAACAAGACATGTTGGCAGTGTACAGAGACCTTTCACCACATTGCTCATCCAAACAAGACATGCTGGCAGTGTACGGAGACCTTTCACCACATTGCTCATCCAAACAAGACATGCTGGCAGTGTACAGAGACCTTTCACCACATTGCTCATCCAAACAAGACATGCTGGCAGTGTACAGAGACCTTTCACCACATTGCACATCCAAACAAGACATGCAGGCAGTGTACGGAGACCTGTCACTACATTGCTCATCCAAACAAGACATGCTGGCAGTGTACGGAGATCTTTCACCACATTGCTCATCCAAACGCTGACACTTTTACTGGCAATGACATTGGACTGGAGGCACCGCCATCGTTCTCTGTTCCAAGATGGTCAAAGTTCAGATCCGAAAAAAAATATGAAAACAAATGTAGAATCATCAACTAAGACCTGGCTATCAAATGACTGAACTTTTATAAAAATGATTTTATAAAAGAAATTTTAAACAAAACGAAAGTGTTTGAATTGCCAAGGCGAAGGACACGCCGGCTTGACGGAAAAGGTCATATCAGTAGCGTCGGTTCGTTTCTGTATGAAAGCTTTTGTTTCTGTTTTTAAGGTTTAACATAAATGATTGTTTTGATGGTGGATATTAACTTTGAGGTTTAATTCTCTGGTCCGTGCCGTTGCGGAATTTGTCGATGTAGTTTAGAAGTTGAGAATGTGGAGTAAAAAATGTTGGGAAGATGAAGTGTCGACGCAAAGGTGAAGCCAGTGAAAAATGTAGAGAAAAAAAATAGGTACAAAAGTTAAGAGAAAAGAGTGTGTAGATAAAAACGTATAGAGAACAAGTATAAAGGAAAGAAGAAAAGCCTGTAAAAGACACGTTGAGAAATAAGTTGCGAAAAAGTGTACGTAAAAATTGTTGAGAAAATGTTTAGAGAAAAAAACAAGTGTAGATTAAGACGTACAAGCAAAAGGATGTAGAGTGTAGAGAAAAACGTGTCGAAAATAAAGTGTAGCAAAAAGTGTGCTCAATAGAAAATCGTATTTCCTGCACGTGACTGCCTTTTTTCCATCGTTTCATTTTCTTCCCAGGGAAAGATGACCTCAACGCCCTCCTCTACATCGTTGTCACCCTTCTGTTCTACTCCATGGGCATCATCATCGGAATCATCACATACCTGAAAAGAGAGCAAGTTGAAATGGAGGAGGACAAGATGTTTGATCTTTACCTCTCCCTCAAAAGGGAGCCATTCAATTTGTACAAGAGGGAGCGTGTGAATCAGATGGCTATCTACCTCAAGCAGATGGAAGAAGCGCGGCTTGCGAGGGAGAAGATCGAAATTTGGAACGCCGAGCAACAGCTCCATCATTCCAAGGCCGGTCAGCCTTTTGGTCCAGACACGTCCCAGAGTGAGCAAATTCGGGCCTCAGCCTCACAGTCGCATCGTTTGGGTTTGGGGAAAGATGGCGTACCTTTAGGAGTTCCGGAAGCCGAGAATGGCGGCGCCTCCGCTCTCCTTTGTTCACTCACGCTAAGTGTATGCGAGCCTTTACTAACACCAGAAGGGGCCAGATCCAGACTCACTTTCCCCGGCCATGCAGTCTCGATCAGCCCATCAGGAGATTCAAATCGCATGTCACCGAGGACATTAAACCAAAGACACAGCGCTCCTTCTCTGAACAGCGTGAACTCTCCGAAACCAACGGATACTGAAGACAGCCCATTGCCCGATGACGTTTTCAGTGCACATGCATCAGATATACACTTGGCTAAAAAGCCAAATCCGTATGAAAGCAATGACTCTAACATAGAGCTTCAGGATCTAAGACTGTTTCATTTCAACTTTACAAAAGCTGTGTTTCAAAACAAAGAGTCCCTAGATGATAGCAAGACTTCTTTCGACATATCCCCTTCCCCTATTGAGAGCCTTCCTTCAATCAGATCACCCAATAGGAATGCGCCACGTAAATCGTCGTATCTCCAGCGTCAGATGAGTTTGGACGCTGAGAGGAGATATTGCTCTCCCGATGGTGGCGAGGCTGAATCAGTATCTACTGGTACTCCCATCAAAGCTGTCATTGAAGAGGAAACATGCAGCCCATCGCCAAAGATATCCAACGGGCCTCAATATTCTTTCGATCAGCCGTGTGATTTATCAAACTTGGACTCTTCAAAATACGAGCCCGTGTGCTGTGTAGAACCAGAGTTACCTCTCGAAGAGTCGTCATTAGCGATTGCTGCAAAACATTTGCCACATCAACTCGAAGGCAACGAAACGAACACACAACTTCCTACTGCTGATGTGAGGCCAAAGTTGCAGGGCGCCCTCTCAAGCGGCTTACCAACTCTGGGCGGCCGCCCCAAAGGCTATGTGCCCGCAGAGAAAAAACGGCTTCGCGCTCAAGGCATTGGTTCCTG
Source organism: Goniobranchus geometricus (assembly GCA_028565895.1). Taxonomy (NCBI): domain Eukaryota; kingdom Metazoa; phylum Mollusca; class Gastropoda; order Nudibranchia; family Chromodorididae; genus Goniobranchus; species Goniobranchus geometricus. The sequence continues at coordinate 774 of JAOWAY010447785.1, read as the reverse complement.
GCGGCATACGGTGGACATACCGGATGGAAGTCCGCTCCAAAGTCCCAATGCAGCTTCGGGGCGCCGCAAAAACAACGACAAACGACTTGCACAACGACAACCATCTAGAGACAACGAAAGACGTGGGGCGCTGCTTTTCACACAAAAGTCACTTCATCACATCGAAAATGATAGTCCCAAATTAAGTGGTGCAAAAAGGGGAAATCTAGGCCGTGAGGATAGTGTTGATTCATACAGCAGTCGCAATACGGAAGCGTCAGACCTAACGGACTCGCCTCTGTTGCCACACACTTTCGAGGCGCCTGTAGCATTTAGTGCCGAACGCAGCCCTCTAAGCAAGCAGCCGCGACGAAAAGCAAAACTAGCTCGTGCTCAGACAATGGATTCTAGCAAAGGTTATGATACCTAGACTTGCATCGCCCTAAAAGTGCGCGTGGAAATCAAACGGAGGGGCTGGTCTTTGGACTTGAAGTGTTTCAATACACGTGCAAGTCTCAAACGTTTTCAGCCTTCGTGTAGCACGACCAATATTGTGTGTTGTGTTGATGTTCGGCTTCCTTAATAATTTTTCATCGTAAATATAAAGAGCACAGATGTTTCTGTTGGATTTTCTGTTTTGTTTTTGTTTGTTTGTTTGTTGTTGTTTTTTTCTCTCCTTATTTTTTAGAGGGGAGAGAGCGAGACAGGGAGAGAGGGAATGACACAGAGAGAGAGAGAGAGAGAGAGAGAGAGAGAGAGAGAGAGAGAGAGAGAGAGAGAGAGAGAGAGAGAGAG
>JAOWAY010447674.1:0-13288 GCA_028565895.1 Goniobranchus geometricus | reverse complement strand
TGTTTTTGTGTATCTTTGTATTTGTGTTTGGCGGGGGTTGGGGGAGGGGGGAGGAGTTGTATGTGTGTGTCGGGGATGGGGTGCATATGAAATTGATGAGCATGTCTTTATCGATCAATTTTTAATTGCTCCCTTCCTTAATTTTCTTTTTGATTTGATTTTAGAGGTGATTTCCCATGATGAAATTTCTCAATCACTTAATTCATTTCTTAATCTAAAATTTACATCTACTCTGTTTGAGTATGAAAAGGATGATATTTTTGTATACATACTTTCTATGGTTTAGATAGATCATGGTTCTTGCTGTTATCCTTCAATTCTTAGAGTGTTCTAATATTTCTTTTTTTTTTTTTTTCCAAAATCTTTTTTAAAGGATCCTGAGCTGGATTCAATCACTTCTGAATGTGTCTACATCTTTGTTTGGATAACTCCATACGCCTGTGAAAAGAATCCTGCCATGCCATATAGCTCTTGTTCCTTTTATGATGAGAGAGACTTGGTGATTCATGATCTCTCTTCTTTGACTGATGAAGTAAAGGTAAGCTTGATCTTTTTCCTTATTAATAGGATTGTATGGATACATGTGTCATGTATGTGATAGTTGCTGAGTTCTATCCACCTAAACCTGGGCGTCCTATCTGGTTGGGCTCCATCCAGATTTTGGACCAGGGTCCTTGGAAATTAACCTGAAAAGTAGTCATCTTATTGTTTGACAAACATTTGTAGTTTAAGTTGATAAAGTAACTCCACCCTCTACCCCCTCAGCAACTTGTCATACTGAAGTAAGGAACTAGAAATAAGTAAAGGAAAACACCAAAGAAAATAACTCTCAAAGACATTTGCACTTTGTTTCTTCTTTTGAAAGGCTCCGTCAGCACACGGCGGTGTTTTTACCATCAAAGCTTGTGGGCACTGTGATGAGAATGGAGAGAAAGGAGATGCCTCCTGCTCCCAAGCAGCTGTCTGTCTCAATAACTCCAAAGGCCGTGATGGGTCATACGGTACCTATAAAGACGCCAGTGTCAAGGTGCATACAGACTCTAAGGCAGTCACGTATAAGGGAGGGAAAAGTTGCCGTTCAGCAGGTACAATAATTTTATCATCACTGCTCCTTGTTTGTTGTTTTTTGCTTATAAAAGTTATTTACCCACAAGCATTTTTCCTGTCTTTGTTTTCTGTTACATTGGATTCATTCACTTTTCTTAATTATTGTATCTGTGATTTGACATAATGGGTATGACTTTGATACTTAAAACAGGGTAGCTTTAACTTGTGTCATAAAAGTTTTGTGTTAACAGTTATTACTCCTTTATCCATTCAGTGATTTATTAATTCAGTCATTTGTTTATAAATTTTAATAACATTTATTCATTTATGAATCCTGTATTACATTACTGTTTACTTTGCTTTTTAATATTCAGTTCATATTCACTCGACTTGAATAATTATTTCTTTTAAAACTGTAAAATCATTTGGTGAAGGATGGAGACGTAATATATGGAAAGGATTTGATTTGAAAACTCTTTAGACACCTCTCTTACAAATTGGATATATAATATATTCCACAACACATTATCATGCCTCCCCCATCCTCCATTCAGGATGGGTCACTGTTGTCAGTGACGAGAAGAGTGTATTTTTCCACCATTCAAAACAACGTATTTTAAGAGTTCCCTATACAACCCTACTTCAGCTTTACAGCTTCCCTCAATGATTAAAAGAAATATAAACTTCTGATAATGTTTTGTAGTGCAGGAATGATTAAAATGAAGATGACAATTGAACTTTTTTTGCTCTCATAGGTCCTATAAAATAGACATGCATTTGACCAAAATAGATCTTTATCTTCAGGTTGATTTCGACTTTGATCTAAATGTAGAACTTCAGTTTGTTGTAAAAGACTCCCAGTTTCAAAATTCTACAAATATATAGGTATCTGTCTGGATAAAGGTAGAAAGTTTCACATAGATCCCATAATAAAGTAGAGGATTGAGTTCATGATTGGGAAATCTTTCAAGCATCAGATCTAGAGCAAATCTTTTGATAGATCTACATAGAGTCACTGTTTGGAAAATAATCTAGACTCAGTGTGATTGAAACGGAAATAATTGTCATCAAAGGACCATGCCTTATTTGTGTATCATAGTCCTTCTCATAATAGTTCTCCAAAATATGTTTTTCAAGAAATTTTTAGTATAATTTATGGAGAACATTTTGTAACTAGAATATTTTGCATTTCGAAAAAGACATTTCCTTTTGTCATTGACAGCAGCAACCCATCTAGAAAATCTTACCAACTGCCTCGCAATTGGAGACCAGAGAGATGGGGAAGCGTGACTTTGAGCTGTGGAATGCACTAAAGCTTTAGATTTGAACATGTTTTGTAATTCCTATTTGTAACACGTACAATATATAGCAAAACTTATTTCTTTAGCTTTTTTTATTAAAACATTTTTTTTTTTTATGCTTCTCCAAAGAGGAAAAAGGGCAGAGAAAAAAAACCCAACATATATCCCAAGCTACTCAAAATGGTTCTGTAACCAAAGCTTTCACAATATACATATAATAATGCTTTTAGAGTTTAACAACTTGAAAATGTTTACAATTAGAGGGTGGGTGAATGAATGGATCAGTTTTGTTTCAAAATTCATATCCTCTGAATTTTGAAAAGCTGGCTGGAACAGTCATTTGCCAGCAAGAATTGAACATCCTGAGATTACAATGATATACTGTCATATATTGTTATGATTTCTTTTCTTCTTTGCCCTTCCCTCAAAAGTCCCTTTCTATTAAGAAATGATCTTTATCTGTCTCTAGGTGTGGAGTCAAAGGCATCTGCTACAATTCACTTCAAATGTGGCTCAGGAGCAGGAATGGGCAGGCCTATTATAATAGATGTAAATGCATTGATGTGGTCCTTATTGATAAAGCTGTCTTGATAAACGCTAAAGGATTTTCTAAGAATTCAGTTCAATTAGGGATACTGGGAATAATTTGAATGCTGCTGTCTTGTTTTGTTTTGTTCCTTGTCTTTCATCCTGTTAGGGCCAAGGTAAAACCAATATAAACTACAAACCGTAACCCTAACTCTGGCATGGGCCGATATTATCACCCTGCCCGCCGTTGTGAAATTGAAAAGGCTGATCTAACCGGACCCGTTTTTATACTGATTCTACTGGCCTTCCAAGTGCTGTGACTTCAGATTGTGAAAGTTGATTGGATTAGCCATCCTACTCAAGCAAATTACAGTTGTCGTAGCATTAGGATTTGTTGTGGGTAAATTATTACTGTTTGTGCTACAAGGCTCATCTGGATCGAAAATCGAACCCTTCCTTGTTTACCTCGGAGCTGAGATTTTCGACCTGTCATCAAAGTGACGAACCGTATCTCAAGGGCAGCTCATAGATAATTATTTGAGACTTTCGAAAGAGTATTGGATACTGGTGATCCATTAGATTCAGATCAAGATGATGATGATAGTGGGACTGACAGTGAGCAGGAGTGCAAGGAGAGCGGATCTACGAGATCTGTCACCTTAATGCCTAGATCTGGATCTAGAGCTAGGTTGATAAATGACGTGAAGAATTACAGAGCACTGATATGAGAAAACCACATGAAACAGTTTAATTCAATAGATGGAAAGAAAAAGGTCCATATAAAAATGGGTTTAGACCTCTTTATTTGATGTGTGAAAGTGTGTTTGTAATTGTTTTCATCTAGATGCAGTCACTGCTCATGTCTGAACTTACATGCGGCTTCTCATTTATCATCATCTGTCTCATCTCTCGTTCATCATAATCCTATAAAAGTGTACATTTTCCGAAGAGTAATCAAATTATCTATCTTTCTGCCATTTCATTTATACAAAATTTTATGCAATAGGAGCACAGTGGACACATCTAATGTAATCTTTACTTTTCATGTAGTGGCCATCTTGAAGTTCAAGGTCTCCTGACCTCCAAAAAGTAGTTCAATTTAGAATCTCACATACCTCACCGTAATGCCCATTCAATTACCTTTCAGAAAATATGTACGTTTAGAGGGTTCTCATTTGAAACAAAAGTCCATTTATAAAACCAACATGCCAAAACAAACTTTAACTCGGCCATTTCTGTTGAAACCATGTGCCAGAGTCGGGGTTAAAATGCGAATGAAGCCAGCCAGTGTGGTTTTTATTTGAGCACTCAACATTAGCTCCTTTCATTGCTTCAGTATTTACATATCTTTTTAAAGAAAATTAAGTTAAGGGTGTATCTGTTAAGGAGGTAAAGAATTTGCATAACTATACATATCTTTTTAAAGAAAATTAAGTTAAGGGTGTATCTGTTAAGGAGGTAAAGAATTTGCATAACTATGATTCAAAGTTCTCCATCTGAGAGCAGTATCCGACGGCTTTACAGGGCAAGCTGTTACATGTCATCCAAAGGGTGAAAGCTGGTACAAGTCATCCAAGGGGTGAAAGCTGGTACATGTCATTCAAGGGGTGAAAGCTGGTACTCATTGTGCCCCAGGCCAAGGAAACCAGAGATTAGCAACTGCTCTATTAGACCATTTTTCTGGAAAGAACTTTATTTACTGCATTATAGCCTTTAGTTTTGGTACTCAATCCCTTAACTTACCCTCAGTGACGCCAGACCAATTTCACGTCTTTGTAGCAAATAAGCTTGTGACAATGAATGACGGATCAAGAAAACTTCTTATTATTTCAATGAGACAGCAGCAGCTTCTTCTTCCTTTAGGAAGATTTATGTGACGGTGATCATATGGCACTCTATGGCATACAGATCTTCCGTGTCTCCCCTATAACCATAGGTCACAGGAATGAAGTGAAGTGAAGAAGTGATCATAACAGCTATTAGCATGCTATTACAGTTACATTACTGTTGGATTTATTCCTAATGCATCATCAAGTTAGACAAGATGGTCGATAGTATTAAGCAGGTGAATGGAAATACATAACATGAATTAAGCTATAATGAAGGAAGGAACTTCTGAGCTTCTTTTTCTCATAGTTTTTTTGTTTGTTTGTTTTTTAATTCTATTAACCAGTTATATTTGTAGCAGGTGTGAAAAAATTTTTTTCTTTGTCCTTATCAGAATTATTAGAATCAACATCTAAAAAGATTGGATTGAGAGAGAGAGAGAGACAGACAGACAGACAGACAGACAGACAGAGACTGACAGACAGACAGACAGAGACAAGACAAAGAGAGGCAGACGGAAAGACCATCATTTGATGAAACCACTGGAAATAATTTTTTTCACTCATTCAATGACAGTTTTTCTTTTGAAAACAAATGTCTACAGGATGGAGACTGCGAGGCAGTGTTTGAGTGGACTACAGGTCTTGTTTGCCCCCCTGTGAAAAAGGACTGTCTTGTCACTGACCATGGCACCTTGTACGACCTGAGTCTTTTGTCACAAGATACGGGTAGTTGGAACTACACCGATTCAGATGGCAACATGTAAGTAACTTAGCATCATTGTATATTGTTACTCAAAATTGCTACTGCTGAGTCTGAATCTAGATCTATATATGGAAATGTCTGTTTCTGTTTAGGTGACTCAATGAAATGTAAGACAAGACAAAACATATTTGTCGGACCATTTCAAACCCATGTCTTTTTTAAAATTTAATTCACATATGTGCTTCATATATTTCTTCTTCAAATAATCCAACTGATTCAGTAACACTGAGTATGACTGTCGAAGTGCATGAAAAAAAAAAAGGAAATAAGTTGGCAATCTCGGTTTGAATGTGATACATTATCGTTTTGCCGTATGTTTCAACTAGTGTTATTGTTATGGTTGCCGATTTAGTACTTATCAATTGGTATGATTATTTATGCCTTTATAGAGAATTGTGGACTTAATCTATGCCCTGTGTTCTTCTAGAGGGATCTAATTTAATTTATGCATAGTTGTTGATGCACTCCCTGGAGTGTAATTGTAATCGTTAAATTTTTTCTGGATTCTCTTTTTGTTCGGTTTGTTGGTGTGGGGATCTCAGGCATAGCATCCATGATCTAAGGGAGACTTAACAAATGCTTTTACACATTTTTCTTTGATTGGGTTTTTGGGCACTCGGTTACATTTTGCCTCAAGCGTGGAACTAGTCTTTTTGCACTCTTAGAGCTGTCTGTTGTCTTTCTTCTTTATTTGTATCTATGTTCTGTCTTGTCTTGCCTTGTGTTGAGTAATCCTCAACTTACATATCCTCGCCTATTGATTATGAATCATTTTATAACAGTAACTGGCTCTTGTTTCAACTGAAAGAAGATGTTGAAAAAGTAAATTTGCCTATTGGAATATTCACATACCTAAGTCTATACTTGTCGTCTGTACACCAACCCTATTCAGATACTGGATGAACTTGTGTCAAGGCGTCCATGGCAAAGCGTTGCAGAATAAGTGTACTCATCTTTCAGCCATCTGCATGAAAGATACTGACGGATTTACTCACACAGTAGGTGATGTAAGAACCCAGTCCATTGAAGGTAAGTATGAAATATCAGTCCAGGAAATAAAATAACACATTGCTGTCTCCTATTGCAGTATTTGTAACTAGAACTCTTTCATCTTTAACAAAAATCAGGCAGTAATGAGTTTGGTCTTGGTCCCCAGAATTTCATCTCAATTCCCACAAATCGCCCTGCCCCTCCAGCCAACTCTCCCCCCCCCCCACCATGCACACAGGCGCGCACACACAAGGCACGCACGACAAATTTAAAAAGCCTTAATGAATGTCCCCTCTCTTTCTCAATAGTATCGATCTGACTAAAAGCCACACACTCCTCCTCTAAACTTGGGGCATACTCTTATGACTGTAAATGATGTTTAATCCTAGTCCTGCATGAACTCGAAGCTCCCATTTTACAGCATCTCCGAATGGATTATCAGTTCAGGGAAAAATGTTACAGCGGACCTAGTGCATCAAAAGAAATTTTGGATTGGCAGCCCAGTTTGAAACCACATTCCAGGCACTGTGTGAAATAGATTTTTCCCCTCAAATTATTAAGATTCTTGGGTCATTGTACAAGTTACACAAAAGCACAACATTTTGCCCTGAGGACAAACTTTCTAATTGTCCATGTAGATCTCTTCAAGTAAGAAAAATACTTAATTGAAGTATTGTGCTCTTAGTGTGTTTAATATTATTCTTATCAGTATATGACCATCTCACAGTGATTTGCGGCTCAAGTTCTCATTATGCTCTCGGTGATGATGTTTGTAGCAAGGCATTTGATTTACTTTTATTTCTGGTGTGGTTTTGTGTCTTCAGAATAAAGACATGTCATTGAAGGAGGCACTTCTGAAATGAAATTAAGTCTCACTTAATGTTTTGTTAAACTCTTAATTTTTGAATCTACACAATTGTACTATTTACCATTTGGCAGTAATTGGTGAAAACAACGACAAGACCATCTTGGTTAAGTACACTGATGGTGACACATCTTTGTGTACTCGGAGCCGGCGAAGACGAAGCGATGAAGGGCCCACCGTCCTCATCTCCTTAAAATGTGCTGATACCATCGGGGCCCCTGTCCTGCAGAAACATGAGTAAGAAATAGATGTGTGAAGAAGATGGTTTAGAAAAAAAAGAGATAAGGACAATCAAATTGATTAAAACTATAATCGATATATATGGGAGAATTTCAGATTGAAAAGAGAGAGATTATTGCTGAGATATTCTTCATTGGCTGACACCAAGACAGCAACTTCTATCATATTAAAAAAGAAGGCTGAACATCAGTTTTTTAACCAGGATATTTTTATCTCTCCTAAGACCTAATTTAATGTTTTTATTTAAGGCCAAAACACGTTGTGAAAATTTGTATCACTGATTCTTTGTGAAGGTTTTATGGTTTAAGGAAGACTTTAAAGTTGCATTTTTTTCAATGAATGGATACCTTGTAATATTTTTTGTTGCTGTACATGAACTTACGACAGCAGTCTTATCATATCATATCATATCATATTAAGGGTGATGTAGATCATAGACCTTTAAATACCCCAGATAAACAAGACAATTCTAGATTCACCAATTTTACATAGACATCATAATTAAAGCAATCATAATTATTCATCATAATCATAGATTTCATTTTGGCGCTCCCTACGAATGTATTTTTAAATGACTGTAAACTACCAGAGCATTCAGTTTGAAGAGAGAGACTGTTCCTCTTAAAGAACCATAATGCACAAAACGTGCTTGTTTCTTTTTATACATTTTTTCAATTTGCTCTTTTCAAGTGGTTTCACTCCCTTCTTCATTCACAGTGTGGAAAAATGTTCATATGAATTTACTTGGAAAACAAGGATGGCTTGTGCAACAGATGAGTAAGTTTAAAATGCCAATTTAAATGTGTGCTTTGTGTTGGTTTTTTTTTTTCTCTGTGGGTTTTTTGTTTGTTTGGTTGTTGTTGTTTTTTTGCTATTTGTTGTTTGTTTGTTTTTTTTATAGCTCATTCTTTGTCGTACACTTTTAATTTACTCAGTTAAAGATATTTTAACTTTATGGTGGTGATTCTTAAGAGGGAAATTCTTACTTAATTCCTATTCTTGATCAAAGAAAGAAGTGTATCTATGTGAGATCTTTAAATCTACATTTTATTTAATTTTCTTGATGTCCATTCAAGCATTTGAATATCTTCATCAAAATTAGGAAGGAACCTCCTTCATCGCGATAGCTTTCATATGATTTCATATGTGCTAATTTTCCTCTTATGTATTCATTATCTGACACTGCTCATCATTGTACCTTAATTTCCTATTTTGAGTGGAAAGGAAGGAGCTGTTTCATTATCTAATACTTCCTCAGATGCATTTTCCTGGGATGAGAATATTTAGATTAATTCCTTGGACGCATTTTCCAGAGATGAATATATATTATAATTAATTCCTCAAACGCTTTTGTAAATAAATAGAATTATAAATTAAGCTCCCTTATATACTTCCAAGGAATATCAAGGAATATAAAGTAGATAGTTAGAATATGCCCTCTTTCAGTGTCATTCAGCTAACATCTTGTGACGTCCTGTGATTGAAAAATAAACCATCGTATATCCACCAGGAAACTTAGGCACATCGCAGTTCATCTTTGCACCTCTCGACATTCAAGGATGAAAGCTTGTGATAATAATTCACTATATGGATGTGTCTTTTATCTTTATTTACCTCATCCACAATCTGCCATCTGCAGTGTATTATCATCTAGTTATACTTTTGCTCTGTTGTGTGATCTAAAATGATGTCATCGTAGCTACAAATAAAACACACCACTATCTCCATGGTGAAGGAGAACACGTGTTCCCAACATCTATTCCATCCATCTTTGTTAAAGTTATTTTATTATTGAGGGCATGAGGGAGAGGTGACCTGTAGGTTGTAATGATTTCGGAAATCCACATGCCCCGTATCTTACATCAATTTAATAGATTCATTCTAAGAAAAGTTTATAAGCAGAATTAGTGGAAGGTTTTGATTTTTTATACATTTGTTTTTACTTTAGTTCCCCCCCCCCCCTCCACCCTCCCCTCTATGCCTAGGTTGATTGTAAGTGATTAAATCTATTTTGTTTTCTTGTTTCCTTTAAGTTACTCCTAATTTTTGTCCATTCAAACTATTGTTACTCCCTGCATCATACAATACTAGGTGATTAATATTAAGTTTGTTTTTTTTTATTTACCAGGACATCCTCACCAATAAAAGAAGAAAAAGGGCTTATCAAAGACAAGAGAAGTGGCCAGATCATTGACTTGAATAGTATATTAAAACCTGGCGTGTGAGTATGATTTTGTGTTACAGAGGACGCAGAAAAGTATCACAGTAGCTTAGGCTTTAAGATCGAATTTTGAAAGAAAATTCTGAGGCTCTGATCGCATGAGACAAAACAGGGATACTCAATCTTAAGAGTCTCAATCAAACAGCAAACCATGTTTCCTAGTTTGTGTACTCCTTTCTCAAATTTGAGCTTTTGGATATATTAGAGGAGAATTTCACTCTTCTTGATATGAATTTAAAAAAACAACAAAAAAACAACAAAAAAACAACAAAAAAAACAACAACCAACAAAGAGCCATTATAGCCCAAGTTAAGTTGCACTCCCTGAAGCTAGCCCATGCGTAGTCCGAGAACAATCACAACTGCTTTCTGATTTTGCGACAGATATGACCAAAGCAGTGATATAAGAATGCATTTTCATAGTGCATTCCAGCATCCTAAGAACAGTCTCAAAGTGCTTTACAATTCTTTATTTTCTAGCATGCACATCCATTGGGGATATAGACATAGAGTGTAGCTCATTCAGCACAACAATACCAGCCTGCTTTTAGGTACTCATTAACACCCGAGTCTAGTGAAGCAGTTAAAGAAAATTTTCTTGCTTAAGGAAAAATACACGTCGTCACTGGTTAGAATCAAACCCAGCACCTCTTAATACCAAGGCCTGTGCTTTAACGATTGAGCCATACATGATATCATATATGTTGCTTTTCGCCAAGACTTTTTGTTCTTTCCATATCTTGCGGTCATTCTTTTTCTTTTCTTGTCAAATATATTCATATAACCTTAAGGCTATGAGATTTTCCAACTGATGGGAGTTTTATACATAACAAAAATTTGAAAATCAGACCAGTCCTCTTCATACACACTTTGTAAATTGTAGGCTTTTATCAGTCATTTGATCGCTATGGCAGAAATCTTTCAGCAGAACTTTTTTATCACTAACTTTTAAGGAAAGGTAAAAAAAACAAAACTCTACAAACCACAATCCCACCCACCCCCAGATATATGACTGTATTGCAAAGTTTTAATTCACAAAATAAATACAACTCAAATACACAAATCGGAAATCAGTCTTATTGATAGATACAATCTAAATTTAAAATTTCATCAAAGTCAAATACCAAGGTTGTTTTTGATGTCAAGGGAATAGAATTTGTATCAACTGTATTTAGCAGTGTTACTTTTTATGGCAATATATAAAATTAAAAGTGTACAAAACAAATTTCAGTCTATTTCTATCGATCTGATTTGTCACATAATGTGTATTTTACACATTCTTTATAACTTTTTTATTCCCTCCGCACAAAAGATTCTTTTGAAAAGTCACCAGGTAATGCTTGTTCATCATGTGTTTCTTTTGCATTGATGTTCTGTTATGACAACCTTCTTCTCACAGAAATGCTGAGGTGAATGTTGGTGATCAAAAGTACTTAGTAAATCTGAAAGGTGAGCTGAATTTGGGCAAGGAACAAAAAGATGCATCCGTATGTAGCCATGCGGCCATTTGCCATTTCTCTGGAAAAACGAAGAAATACCGCAACATTGGCTCTTTTTCTCAAAGGAAATACTACATGTTTGGTAAGCCTTTAGTGACTTTTGACAAAGATATGAACAAATATCCTACAGCCTCATTCCAATTGATGAATTTTTTTTCCTGCTAATGTATTATACAGCAAAAATATTTTCTAGTTTTCAGGAATTTGTCTATCATAAGTTCAATGTTTCAATTTTTGAGTTTGGTTTTTAAGAAGAAGGAATTTTTTTTCATTTAGATTTTGATAAGAAAAACATTTTGTCCCACAAAATTATTTCTTACATTGGTTTTTCGGAGGCAGATGATTTATAGTGATAAATAATTCATATCCCTCTTAATTACATTGTCATTTGATTCTTTTTCTCCTCTATAGATGAGCAGCTTGAAGTTAAGTTCACCTCTTCAGAGAAGTGCACAGGAGATAAGAGTTCCTCCTTTGTTTCATCTACAGTGATATTTGACTGTGTGCATAATAAAACAGAGGTTGGTTTTCACCTGTCAATGCATTTAACTGAATTAATTCCCAAGTCCTAAGCCTTTAAAACAGTCCTTACAGAATTTACTGTGAGCCCACTTCAGGCATCCCTCCCACTTTGATGCCATTGCTTGGGATGCTTTGCCTCTGGTTTGCAGAGAAACCTCATCTCTTGAAATGTTTGAAAGAACAAGTACTTTTTTTCCCCTATTTAAGAAACTCATTAATGAGTTTATGCCAATATTGTGAAATATGTATCAAGTGCTTTATGCCATTTTATGACCATGTTAAAATTTGTTTAGATAAATGCCTAAAACCCATTCTCTATACAATTTTTTTTTTCCAAATTCATTTTTAAATGAATGTGATTCTTTTTCTATTCCAAGTGCCATGCCGCGTAGCAAATAGCAAAAGATGCTTTACAAGTGTAATTATTATTTCTGTTACTTCAAGTATCACTGCTCTAGGTGTATGTTGAAAGGATTAGATTTCTCTACATGTTACATCACATCTGCTTGCAGCCAGTGCTCCTATGAGATTTCCCTTATTTGATTTTAAAAACGCTACAAGCATCCCTGTTTTAAAGTTGGAGGACAAAATCTGTTTTCCCTTCCACACATTCACACAATCCCACCTCCCTCCTCAAAATAACCCAACAAAAGTTAAGTTTTGGTATTCTCTCCCACTTTATCATGAATCTTTCTTTATTAACGGAATTTTGTTTTTTTAACAGAATTTTGTTTTCATGTATATTCTCACCTTTCTGTCTTCCATCCCCCGCCCCCATCAAATAAACACCCAGCATGGACTAGAATTTCTATATCACACTTCTGACTGCGCCTACGTCTTCATGTGGAAAACAGATATCGTATGTGTACGTCCACTTGTGTAAGTATTATCAGGCTCATTTTGGAGCTGGTTATGTCAAATAGAAGTTAAAATGAACCATTCCAATGAGTGTCAAAAAGGAAACTTTGTGGAGTAGAATTTCCACAAGGACTGGTGAAAAGCATAGCATTGGTAACAAGGATCTTATAGCTCATTTTTATCGTCACCCCCATAATCTTACCAAGCTTTCCCAGTGTGCTTGTCCAGGGACTTAATCAGCAGGAGATAAGAAAGAGAAGGCCCACCGTGGCTATCAGCATGTTATAAGAGGCGACTTAATTGGCACCTTTTTCCTTGCTTTATCTTCTGTCTAGCTCCTCTTTCCTGCTACTATCATCCCCACTGCTACCTCTGTTCTCTCACGCACTTTTATCTGGCCTATTGTCTTACCTTTTTCATGGCCGCTAAGATGACCTGATAGAGTCAAAAAGAACCCTAAAACACCAAACAAACATACCAGACTTAGATCTGACAGCCTCCAGGAGATAAATAGTAATGAAAATGATAACAATAAAAATAATAAGAATAATCATCATCATCATCATCATCATAATAATAATAATAATAATAATAATAATAATAATAATAATAATAATAATAATAAT
>JAOWAY010447563.1:0-13290 GCA_028565895.1 Goniobranchus geometricus | reverse complement strand
GAGAGCGAGAGAGAGAGAGAGAGAGAGAGAGAGAGAGAGAGAGAGAGAGAGAGAGAGAAACAGACAGGCAGAGAGACAGACAGACAGACTGAGAGAATGACAGACAGACAGACTGACTGAGAGACAGAGACAGACAGACAGACAGACAGAGAAAGAGAGGGAGAGACGGTTGATTGAAAAATGGGACGGACGAAATTTATAAGATAGTGATATCTCATGAAATATGATCTGATTTTTGAAGCATTGTAATTTTAAAATAATGAGATGTATCTTGGGATTTTTTTGGTGTGTTTGTGCTTGGTAACTTAACCCACTTTGTTGACAAAAGCATTGAATCCTATGAAAATTCCTACTTGATACAACATTTCTTCTTCTTATTCTTCTTTTTCTCCTCCTCCTCCTCATGCCCCTCCTCTTCCTCCTTCTCCTGCTCCTTCTTCTTCTTCTCCTCCTCTTCCTCCTCCTCTCCCTCCTCCTCCTCCTCCTCCTCCTACTTCTTTTTCTTCTCTCCCTCCTCCTCCCCTCCTCCTCTTCCTCCTCACCATACTCCTCCTTTGACTTATCCCCTTAGAAAGTCTGCAACTAGTCCTGTTCAATGCAAACATTTCACTCTTACCAAAAGGCATCACATTTATTCTTTCACTCTGGTGACAGTATTTTCTGTCCATCCCATAAAAGACTAATTAGTTGCCAGCAATTAAAACATTTTCTTTTCATTCAGCAGAAATTGTGGAAGATCGAATAAGGGAAAGTCATTTTGATTATGAAAGATAATGTTAAGGGGCAGTGATTTGTAAGGAGGCACCAAATTAATTTACAACTCTGTCACCAGCTCCCAAAATTGGACACAGTTTTGTATCACATTACGTCATATATTGGACACGGTTTTGTATCAATTATGTCACATTTTCATCATTTTCAGGGCCATTATTTTAGATCACTGTATTTTATTTTTTTTTAATTAGTTCAATTATAAAATCCGCATTTCCACCCTCAAGGGAAATATGTTTGAAAATAATCATATCAGATTTTATTGCATTTTATCAATCAAGCTGGAAATTGCACTTTGTCGATGATGAAGTTTTGGTTTGTTTGTTTTTTTTTATTTCAGGTGCATATAGTTTGTAGTGACTTTGAAGATTTGAAATATCATATATTCTTTAACACTCTCATGACCAAATGTCTCATATATAAGGATGGATTTAATCATCTTCCTCTCTTCGTCCTTCAGCTTATTTACCCCTGTAACAGGGATTTTTTTTCCTATTTTACAGGCTTTGGGTAATGTGCTATCTAGGGTGATACTGTATTGGATGTGACAGAGCTTTGAGCATGGAGACTTGTTCAACAAGGGTCAGAATAATGGACAGAAAGTAGGAAGCAATTTTTTACCTCGTTATTGGTGTTTCATCCTACTTTTGAACCTATTCTTTCTTTTCATGTGTATTACCACCCTTTTCATCCTCAAATGAAAATTTGTCCTTTCGCTTTTATCTGAAAACTGCCCATCGACCGTAAGAACAACGCCGAGACGTGGAGACAACTAGTGTTAATAACCTTGCCAAACGGTTAAATTTCAATGAGCATACCAGAACAGAACCTCTCACCTTTCAGATGCAAGCACAACCCACTTCCCACTGTGCAAACGAAAAATGAAAAAAACTTGAAACGGAAGCTACAGGAAAGTTTGTTCAGAGGTCTTACAACAATCATCTAGATCTAAATATTTAAAAATCCAAGGAAATGGTTGTTGACTTCAGAAAGAAGAGAAATAGCTTTATCTCCAATTCCAATGAAAGGACAATTACTTTAGTAGAGAGAGCCTCCAAGTAAGACCACTTAAAAATCATAAGGGTGTTAAGGTCAATGTTGGAAGAAACATAACAATTCCATACTGACCAAGATAGATATATAAAAAATTACTTCTACAGAAACCTCTTTCAGTACAAACTTCACAGGACAATAATTGCTATATGCTACAGGAATGTAATTGAAAATATGATTAATAATCTTTTGTTTTTTTCCGTCAGTGGGAGGGAAGTGAATTGTTTGGCAAAAGATGAGAACAGAATTAAGACAGAAATAAAGGAGCAAATATAAATGCATCAAAAATAAATTTTTATCTTAATTGATCTTCACATGGACAAAATAAATTCACGAAGTTTTGCAAATTCATCATACCATCTGATCAAAGAATCAAACCATCAAAAAGGAAAAAAAAAAGAGGAAACCTTGAAACAAATAAGCGCATCATCTCAGTTAGAAGAAAAAGAAACTGAAATCCACATATACTTATTCCTTCTTTCCATAGTGAAAATGTCCCCTTCTTCACCTTTCACCTCCCAGAGGAGAATCGGCCATCTTCGAAAGAATTTCACACTATCCTCTCCTTAGAAAGAGACACCAGTCTCGAAGTGTTTTTCCGGTGGTCCTCATCTCTGCATCTACTTCCCTCCTCAATTATCTTTTTGGACAGCCTCTTTCTTTCTACCCTTGTGGATTCCATCCCAGACAGCTGTGAGGATACCTGTAAACGATAACAAATCAGAAAAAAATATATTTACATTGCTCATTACAATACAGTTAATATAATGTGGTATTTTCTATACTTTCCTGCTATTGGTGTATTTAAAGTAAACTTTATGACTTCAAATAACTTCACAAAGGTACCATGAAATGTTTTCATTCCTGTTTCCTTTGCTAGCAACAAGTTTTACCTTTAATAATATGGTGCCATCTATAGCTATTTTAATTGTTTATGCTTGAGTCCCTCTCTCTCACTGTATTATTATGTCCTTCATGTGGTGCCGCTTTAACAGTCAAACATGTATTCTTGGAGTGTGCGCACATGGATGGCATAAGAAAGAATTTTAATAACAAACAAAATATATTAGCCATCTTCTGAGATGTGGGGCCCAAAAACATCCTGGGTTTTTTTTTAATTATACATTTTCATGACAAAGTGTGAGAACTTTCACTTTTTACCTATTGTATTATAATCATTTTAGACTGTTTTAAACACTATAGGGGAAAATAAAATCCAACTGATAAGAGAAAAAACTGATTAGATGACAGCCCTGAGATGTAGTGAGCTTATTTTTTCTATCAATCAACTCTTGTTTTGCAAAACATGGTCGGAGGAGAAAAGGGAATGAAGGCAGATTCAAGTGTTCAGAAGTCAAGGGAGGGGATGCCAGAATAGATCATCAGTCAGGATGGAAGGTTCAGAGGTCTTCCTTCATCCTCATGTTTTCTTTTTTGGTACTGAAAATTTCTGTAAGAAGTCCTATATTTGTTACATTTTTTTTTTTTTACAAATCGGTATGAACCAGGAGTAATCCCCTTTTTACTTAGCATGATTTCATTTTTAGATAGTTTAATTTTGAGCTTTCTCTGATGGAAAAAGACTTTATTCAACATTGGCTCAAAATTTGTCTCAGCAGACAATCCCATTGTACCTTTTAGTTAAATAACCTTTTTTCCATTCCAATATTAGAAAGACGGCACGTCCTACCTAAAAACGGAGAAGCCTGATGTACTGTGTATTCAGGAATTGAAATGTGACACTTCCAAGATCCCTGCAGAGGCAGAAGTAGAGGGATATACTTCTCATTGGTTATCTGGTGACAAGGAAGGATATTCAGGAGTTGGAATATACTATAAAACAAAGCCTATCAAAATAACAGATGGCATTGGTGAGCCTTTGCTTTTTTGTTTCCTTAGGGAGGTGGGGCATTTTATTCTACACCTCCAAAGCAGAAAATTTTGCCTTGATCCACTCTCTGTGCCGTCTTTAAAGGGTCTCTTGGGTAATTAATAACTTCTTAGTCACAACACTAAAGTTCAGTCTTTGTCAACACTTAGAAACAGGAATGCTAGAAAAGTTTGACCAGTCGATGATTTGAATTCATGACAATATCATAATTTTGAAAGGATGGTACAATTGTACGGATCCATCAGCTTCATTACTTGCATTCATCTTTAAGCTTCTTCTTGCCAGGTTGATCTTTTGTAAAGGACCATCTGCTGTGTATTGCAGCTGATCATAAAGAATAGGCCTCAATGAATTAATTAGAACATGTTTATGTTGTGTTCCTTATTCATTTTTAAAATTAATACATGGGCATTTTTCATGCAAACCCATTTTCCACAAATTTTGCCCGTAACACAAACTGAATGTGAATTCCCGAATAATTTTGTTCATTATTCAACTTTTGCGACTGTCTTGAACACTTACTCAAATTTTACTAGATCTTTGTTGACGCAAATTTTTACGAGTTTACCCGAGCTCTCGAACCCACGAAGCTTCAGGATGGGCAAGTCAGACAACGCATACATGTTAGAAAGGGTTAGATATGTAATGTTATGTCATCCTGTCTGATACACAAATGGAGAGGAGATGGGGACATCGGTAACTGGAGTATCACACACTGCCAATTACCTCTGGGCATTGTGTTCTGACCATGTGTCACTGGGCATCTGATGATGCACTTCACCAGTCATCCCATTGTCTGCTTCACCCAACCACCCCAACCCTTCCTTCCACACGCCTCTCCTTCTTTTTGGACTACAGAAGGGTGTGGTAAGTAAGTTTCAAATTGCTGTGCTTGCGCCAGCATTCATCATTCATTCACTGGACTCGGACTTCGCTTCAATCAACTCAAAGATCTTACTGAATCACCACCATCTAGGCTTAGCCTTCTCGCATTCTTCTCCTTCATCTTCCCTAATTTTCTTCAGTCCTCTTAACAAGAATTCATGACAACACAAACTAATGATGCTGGTCCCATGGAGTTTGTTTTATCAGAAGTCTTTTGTGTCTTCTCTGTATTTGTCCATAACAGCCATTTGCCGCATTTTGGTTTGACTTTCAAGTTAGAATAGGCAAAATGAGTTTGGCTCCAGATTTATAAATTTTTTGAGTTTTTTTTCTTCTTTCATAAATCCTACTTTTCTTGGCTTGTCTTCCCCCTGATATGTGCAATGGAGTAAATACAATAGTTGACGGGTAGTTTATGAAAATTATCCACTTACCTGACCCCCCTCCCCGCCCCAAATTATTACAAAGAAATATGTTACTGCTGCAGAATTCTGTTGCATGCACTCTTGTTTCAGGTCACGCACAATATCATTTCCTCCCTCTTTGGCTTCTGTGATCCTCAGTTGCTAGGTAGAGTAGGCCCACCCATTGGTTTTGATGGCCAATTTAATCTATTTATAGATTCTTTCCTCTGTGGCATATTTTAATTCTAAAAACCTTTTTTTTTTAAATTATTATTGTGTTTGGATTTGTTAGATATGTAAAATGTTTTGCATGGACAAATCATGAACTTGACTTTTTTCTTGAATCACAAGTTGGATTATCAATCATCATTGAAAAATACAATCAACATAATATGTGATTGGTATTTATTTTTCTTCTCCAGATATTTCCAAGCATGATAAAGAAGGCAGAGTCATTACAGCTGAATTTGACAAATTTTATCTTGTCAATACATGTATGTACTATCAGAAAAGAAAGATTTACTCTATGAGAAAGAAGCATTTATTTTTTAAATAGAAATATAAAAGTTAAGATGTTTACAGAAGTATGATTATGTAGACATGGCAGTGTTTATTCCCAGTAAGTTGCATAATAAGCTGTCTCACTACAGTGATAGTGTGTCAAATACAATCAAGGGGAGATGACTTTGGATGAAAGTTTTAATGCTGAGGACCCAAACATTCAAAAGAGCACTTTGTGTCTATATCTTGTATAAAGGAATAATGGTAATTCGATTAGACCTGGTAATAACAAAGTATGTTATTTAGAAAAAAAAGTAGCCAAGTGATGGGAAAATATCAAGGATTATGACACCTAACAAACTTGTGAACGGGGAACAACACAGGTAAATAAAACATTCCCATGATAGAGCCTTGGTGCACTGTCCAGCCAAGTGTATGCTTAAAGGTGGAGACACACTGGATCCTATTTCAGTTTTGCTCTCACATATTGAACCTGATGAACTCGCGGTATGTTGTCTGTGAGAACAAAAGTGTCTATATGTCTCAATGTCGATTCTATACTGCATCATCCCCGTCTGTTTTCAATACACGTTTGGGTTTGGCTTTTTGTCAAGCTGCATGCTTAGAGGGAAACTCTAAAATGTAAAATTTCCATCCGGCAGACAGGAGTGTTCTAACATGCCCAGTGCATTGTATGGTTATAACAATTTATTTCAAGATTTGGTATTCAATGCGGTGGTACATATTATCTGGTACATGGTATGACAAAACAGAAGGCAATTACTCTAACCGAATACACGATGTAAACAAGAAGGGGAAGTGGAAAAGAGCTTGGTGATGAGTTCGGCATTTATAATAGGTATATGATATCTGTAGTCCAATCATTTTGTGAAGATCATAAAATGTTGTTGGTTTCATTCGAATACAAGCAAAACATTTGTGTTAATCATCAAGAATTTCTTTCATCAGATGATGAAATTAGCTGTAAACTTGTCTTCGTTTGAATACACCCAGCAATGTCTTGTTCACATTCCTTAACCAGACAACCCTGTGCTATGCCGATACAAAGGTGACACCCATTTTATTTCAATTTATTTTAATCTGAGATGGAAATGGCCGAAATCGAAACTGAAATAGGATCCAGTGTCCCTGCACATTTAGTTTGCTCCGGACCATTGTTTACTTATTTGATGCCTACTATATAACCATTCCTTGCATTTCTTAAATTGATTTTTCAGATATTCCTAATTCAAGCAGAGGCCTCGTCAGGCTGAAGTACCGCACCGAGGAATGGGACATTGACTTCAGGAATTACTTAAAGAAACTGGATGCTCACAAACCAGTTATTTGGTGTGGAGACCTGAATGTAGCACATCAGGAGATAGGTACAGTAAACACAGTACCTTCTTAATCCAATCTACTTCCCCCATAGAGTAAGGAGGAGAAGAACACTGACATGTAAACTAATTTTCATTTTTGTTGTTAGTTTTCTCTTACCCATAGAAGCTTTACCTATCTTTGCACACTAATTACAGCAAGTTTTAATTTGTATTGAATTATACATTTTTGAAAGGTTTTTCTCATAGAAACTGAGATGACTTTGTTGTTGTTGTTGTTTTTTTTTCTCAGATATAAAAAATGTCAAAGGAAATCTGAAAAATGCCGGCTTTACAGTGGAAGAGCGAGACAGTTTTACAGCCACCTTGGATGAAGGCTTTTTTGATTCCTTCCGTTTCTTGAATCCTGAGGTAGAAGGGGCATACACCTTTTGGGCTTATTTCATGAATGCCAGGGCCAAGAATGCTGGATGGTAAATGCAACTTTTTTGTATTGTACATTGTATGTTTGATAACTCGTTGAAGTTTTAATGACCTGCATATTCCTCTTTTTTTCAGGATGAAGCTCATTGTGCTATCAAGATAAGTTCAAGTGTCAGATGTTATTGTTTGCCCATTCTTATTTTTTCTTTACAATTTGCTTCAAATTCTTTTTTATATGTCTTCATTGTTGATTACATTTACAAACCGCTGTTTCTATTACATGATAGATATTTTGTGTAATCCAGACATCTGACTATCTGCTCTAAATGGGTCATCAGATTCATTTTTTTTTGGTTTTGTGTTTGGTAAAAATAGATTTATATTATGTTTTAAATTTTTTTGTCAGGTTTTTTTTTTTTGTTCAAAAGCTGAAATATGGCTTATTGGGGCAGCAAGCATAATTCATGAGGAAAATACCAAGTAACAGCCCTTCAGAATCATAAAATATTTTCTGTGCTTATATTAAGAAATAAAAAAAAAATTTGGAAAAATATTTATTTGGTAGTGTTAATTTTTTTTCTTCTCTCCTCTCCCTTCAAGGCGGCTGGATTATTTCATCATGTCAGAGAGGCTGAAGGCAAACTTGTGTGACAGCTTAATCAGAAGTCAAGTGATGGGAAGTGACCACTGTCCAATAGTCCTGGAAATGGCTTTTTGATTTCTAGACATCAAAGTTTGTCATTCATTCAAGCCAGTGTGGATTTGGTGCCATCGTCATACTTTTGGACACGTTTGGGGACTTTGACTCAGTGTGTTGATGTTGATTGTGAATTGAATTACATTTGTTCATGTAATTGTTCTTTTTTTTTTCTATCAAGTAATAAGTTCTCCATTGCCTCAATGAAATATGGCCTTGACTGCTGAGTAGGCCTGTAATATAAATGAACATGGTATAAGAGTGTTTTTAGTGAAGCAGATTTGTAATTCCTCTATTCTTCCCTTAGGGCAGTTAAAAAAAAACTGTAAAAAATATTCAACCAGCTGAATTACTCTTTTGTGCAAGGAGAAATCTCCACATAGCATTTTGAGGTCTTTTAAGTCTAGAAAGATAAGGGTTTTATCATCAATCACATGAATGTTAACATTGATGGAAGCTAGAAATTGTGCCATAAAATAATTTCTCATTCACAGTAATCAGCTCTTCTTCAAATGGCATTGAGTGAAAATTGTGATGAGGCCCTATAGTTCATAATTAATTTTCTGAAAGAGAAGGACATTAGGGACGCTGTGACCGAGTGGATAAGGCATTGCGCCGTAAACCGTGCTGCGAGTTTGAGCCCGACTTTGGCACTTCGTTCTTTGACTTGGGCAAGATAATTTACCCCGATTGCCCTGTCAATATTGCGTATTTTCCCTGTTTTTCTTTGTTTGAATGATGACATTTGTCCAATACTTCATATGTTTGTCCAGTTTTTCACTTTAATTGAGTAACCCATAACTTTTTATGTATCACTATTGCCATGGTGGCACTGTTTTGTGGCTTAACACTAGATTTCCTGTCAGTCTTCCCTCAAGAGAAGCTAAAAGAAAGATGATACTCTTAACCCATTGTGGTGGCTGTGTCCGTAAAGTCGCCAATGTTCATGTCTCTGTATCACAGGGTGAAAGGGAAACTGTTTGAATCTCAGTTGTGTGGTGAATCAGGTGTGACATTTTCATAGAAAACTTAATTTTTCTCCTATCACTCAGACTTTAAATGAATGGCAGCTTTGGTAGGGAGTGTCTGTTTGACAACTTGGGTGTCTTGTTCAAGGGTGATGAATATCAATTGATCTGCTTTTACCTCAGAAACAAGAGATGTGTGCCAGCCTTTAATTTCTTTTCTTAGTCAATATTGTTTTAAATCTTACCATTCCTTGATAGTTTCTGGGTTTTTTACTTTAAGTCATATAATGATCATATCATTATCAGTGTGTAATGTCTTTTTTCATGGTGCTATTTGGAAGGAAGTATAGACCTAGATCAAGTTGTTGCGCCATTCATGGGTGCATGTTTATGCATTGGACTTGTGTGACATCAGAAGCTTGTGTAATATTTGGTATTTTTAGAATTAGGAAAGGCCTGAGGGATCTGATTTCCCCCTGGATGTTTTTAGAAGTGTTGTGTCATCAATTTTTTATTCTTGCATGCACTTGAGTGATCTAGTTTGTTTGAGAATTTTATGTATTAGAGCATTCCTATAAAGTATTATAACTTGACATGTGAATGATGAGGATGGAGAATCTTGTGAGCTAACCATGAATGGGCATAGGCCATTTTGGGTAGAGTTAGTCTGAAGAGGAGTGAAAGAAAATGTTGTTGTAAGATTTTTAAAAAATAATAAATTTAGAAACGTTTACTTGTGTGTAATTACTTTTATTTGTTTAGACCTTGGAATATAATGCATAGTATAGAGTTAATTATGAGTATTCTTGTATCTGTCGCTGTGTCCCATGGGGTTTTGTGAAACTTTTTGCATCACTTTAAAAGTTTGATTTCCTGTTGGTGTTAGTAGGGTTTGTGTTTGACTCTGAAATGCAGCTGGCATCATTTGAAGTTAATTCACTTTTCTTCGTCATCCACAATTTCTTCCACAGGGTGATGGTATTCATCTAAATTATCTCTTTGCTGCAATATTTGGATGAACTCAATAACATCGTTTACGTGAATGCCTCCTTTTAAACCAGAGCATTAACATAAGTTGCAAAGGTTCCATTATTTCCACTATTAAAATTGTTGCATCATGATAGCCTGTAAAGGCAAATGCTGTGGCGGAAGCAAGCCGGATGCAAAATGGGATGCACCCATTTTTCTCATGTCACAGCTGTTTTGGCGGGCCACATGCGTCTCCAAACCGTATTCCCTGTGTGTGCACCCTTGCACCTGTTTATCAACATTGTTACCAATATCACATTTAACAGAGGATTTTAGAAATTAATTCTCAGTTCCAACTAGCCCAAGGAAACAGGAAATATGTCCCTGTAAAGGACACACTTTTAGATATCGTCTAAAAGACAACTATAAATGATAGCTCTTAATAACGTTGCATGAGCCATGGGTGCTTATCGTATGCTTGCGCAATCTTTATAATTTTGAAAAGTAAATTTTTAAAAACCGCTTTGTCCAACCTTAACTCTTTTGGTTGAGGTACTTAGAACAATTAGATTTGAAGCAGGGATGTATTGGGTCTTTAGGCTGTATCAAGCTAGTTATCAATTTCACAGCCATTGTATTTTTTCTGTTCATTTAGTTGATGCATCCAAACAAGATCTATTCACTGTCCAAATCACTGCAGCCATTTTTTGTCAATGTTATCGTACTAAACATAACAACATCAACCTTTCAATTTCAAAGTAAATCAAGACCTATAATACATTGACCTGTATTATATATACACAAATAGGGTCAGATTATAGATTAGATCTGAACAAAGAGAATACGCTTAACAGTTTGGCAGGAGGGCGATCAAGGACTAGGAAATGGATAGAGAGACTCACATACTTTGAAAAGCCAATCATGCATCTATGAAGATATGTTGCAGTATTAGAGTACACGGTATGCTGTTTCTGAGACGCATGTTTGAGAAAATCTTATATATTTAGGAAACTGCGTACCATATTCTATCAAGAGGCTTTACGAAGAGTTCAAGTGTTTTTTTTCGGTATCACGATGCAAGAATAGTTGCATTTGTTTATAATTAAACGCTGCTCATTTTATCCCTGTAGTTCTTGGTTTTAAAGCTCTTTTGCAAAAAGATTTACACATTTTGAGTCTTTCAGTTTCGAATAAAGAATTTTTTTTCTTAGTCCTGTTATTTTGTAGTGCCATTTTGTATACTTTCTTTCCTGTTTTACTTGGACATGATTCGCTGTCTAATTTTGTATAACAGATTTGTTTGTTATCATGTACCGACTTGAAGTTTAGAACAAGCTTTGTTTAAATATTCTCTGCAAAATGAGTTTATCCCTTTTTTGTTGTGGACAATTTTTGTGTCTATTTTATTCAGTGGTATCATGATTGTTTTATGTATTTTTGTTTTGTTGTTTTTCAGTAGACTTTGACATGCAAACATGATATTCTTGATGCCAAATGAGTTAAATTTCAATTTGGTCAAATTATTTGCTCATGCTTTCATCTTTTGACAATTATGATCATAGCGAAAAATGAAACCCACCATTCAAGGTAATTTTTCACTCAGAGCAAAACCAATACAATGGAGCTAACCTACAATGGCCTCATTTACAGCAAGGACTCCCCTACAACAGTTTTTCTTTTTAAATCCCTTATTCACGCCCTATATTACCTATACAAATATGATGCCTTATAACAGCATGCTATTTCACCAAGCATGGCTTCAATGGTGTATAGTTGATACGATACGGGTCTTTTACTACTGCGTTCCAGGCTAAATGAATCTTGCATATATAATTTAGACACCATACACTCAGTCTAGAGAACTACGATCCAAGCCTGTGGCAGTACATTTATTAGACAAGATCCACTTATGTTGGCGGCGAGGTGAACAAAAGGTCAACGTTAAGCTGTGCTATGAGAATGGACTAGATGAGGGCATGAGATGTCAGCCACACTGTCATCATGTTTATGTGAATGACGGGAAATGGCGAATGAAAGGGAGACGGGCCGGGAAAGGGAGGGAGGTGAGGGGTGTTTGGCCTGGTTTTCAATACTTCATAAGCTTCCATAGGCACGATGACGTGTTTTGTACTTATAAGCTTCAACATTGTTTTTTGTCTGGCTTTCATTCCTTCTTTAAGTTTAAGGTAGTGCAGTGTGGGAGCAAATGATATGTGTAATTTCAAACTATGGGAATGTCTATCCACTATCCTCATGCTGGACATCTTCCATTTTTCTCTTCTCCCTCTTCCCTACTTTCTAGCATGACGTTTTTATGGCAGTATCAAGCATTGATCAAGAAATAAATGTAGGCCTGCTACACACATATTGCTGTGGTATTTCCTTCCTGGTGGCAAAATATTCCTTGGATAGCATTGTTGTATTGTCACAAAAGCCCAGTACATTTGTATTATTATTTAAGTTGGTCTCACAGCTCAGTCCTAGAGATAAGAACAATGGTGCGCATCACTGCCCTTCAATCGATTACTCACGATTTGAGTGGTGAGGAAGGGCCCACATCAATTTGGGCTTAGATCTGCAGATCACTTGTAGTGATTTGTCAAAGAGGGTTAAAGTAGCCATGGACTAGAGCTTGAGTTTTGTGTGAGTATGGACCAGCATGGACATTTTAATATGAGGCGTTGTCCCTTGCCCGTTACAAGGAAAGAGAGAGAAAACTAACAGATATGTGCCAAATGTTACTTGAAGGATAGAATGAGGAAGGTAGGACTCGGCTCGCGTCAATTTGGGGTCTAAGTTAGTTACGTTCTGAAGGGATAAGCCATGAGGTGTAACTTGAGGTAGTAGTAGTATTGTAAGGGATGGAGACAGACAAGTGGGAAGCATCTGTAATTCTAAAGATTTCTGGAGAGGGACATGACCTTTTTGACAATGTAAATGTGCAAGAAAAAGAGAGATATTCTCATTTTTCTATCAAATGATGTATATATAAATCTCCCATGAAATATGACCCAAAGCGAGCAGACAAAAAAAAAAAAAGATAAAAAAGGCCTCCCCATTTCATGACTCTGGTACCAAAGCAAAAATGGGCTGGAAACCACAAATTAATTATATACCCTAAATGAGCCAGAGTAGCCCCTCTTATTCACGCAGTACTTTACTGTTCGTTTCATGCTCAGATAAATAATTTTTTGAGTTATGCCCCATGCAAATCAACTTAATCTGCCATCACTGTAATTTTAAAGTTAGTTAGTTAGTTACTTTGTAGGTTAACGTCACTTTTCAACAGCGTAGGTCATATCAGCGACAGTGCTATTTAGTCATGCATATGTGCTGCCACACATGAGCCATAAGGTATAGCACAACTCGAATGACTCACCTAGTCACAGTA
>JAOWAY010447452.1:0-13295 GCA_028565895.1 Goniobranchus geometricus | reverse complement strand
AATTTATATGTATAAATACAGCCGAACCTGCACAAGACGACCACCGAAGATCATGAGCAAAAGTGGTCGTCTTGGACAGGTGGTTCTAAGGAGGTGGTCATTATAACTATTGTATATCTCAAAGGCTTACATCCACAATAACATTTTTCTTGCATCTCTTGGTTTAGAGATTTTCATCGTATATCCCCCCAGGAAAATATTTGATTTCTGTAAGAAAATTTCAAATCCATTGCATTTATGATAAATGAACAATTAACTCTACCATTCTAGTATGATTTTGAGATAACAAAGATGGACTCCGTGAGAAGATTGTATAATTATATGGACTGACTTTTTTAAAGATTTTGGACATACATTGTTCCGGTTGCTGGCTCTTGAGTTATTCTATACATGTCTATCTTAGATCAGAAAGAATCACTGAAAATTATGACTTACATTTGTTTCCTTATTATTTTCAAATAGGGGATCACATCACAGAGTACAGCTGTATAAGCTGTTATCTAAGCTGAACTTCCATGTAATTACCATTGATTATAGAGGTGAGTTGTGAGATGTTATTTATTGTGTGGATTACTTTTTTTCTTTCTTTTTCTTCATTATTATCCTGACTGAATCAGTTTGCAATATGTAGATCTGTTCTGAAATATTCTGATTCATTAGTTCAAAAATTTTGAAATAAATGAGGACTTTTACATTTTAAAAAAAGCGATCCCATATGATAACAAAACCAAGGAAAAGCTAGAAAGAGTAGGCTTTCTCACTGACCGTAAGTAGTTAGTAGACCTATATGTGGGCAACATGTACTAATGATCAAAGGGAGACAACCAATGTATTCTTTTTTGGCCAATTTTATTGCAACAGTTGTCATTCTCTGAGTTGTTAATCAGTACTGATAATAGATGGACACTGAATTTCCTTAGTCGATACAACACTTGATATCGGCTAGTATCGACTAGTGCCCACCCTTAGTGCTGAGGCATGATAAAATTCAAGCTATTTATTAACAAACCTTTTCAATTTCCCTCAGGTGTTTTCACTTTCTTCCTTTTTCAGGTTATGGTGATTCTTCAGGGGATCCTACTGAGGATGGAGTTGTGAGAGATGCCTATTTCACCTACAAATGGTTGAAGAAAAGAATCGGAGAAACAAAACTTTTTCTTTGGGGACATTCTTTAGGAACAGGGTAAATTGAGATGTTTTCATCTTTGTCTTTTGAAAGATAACACAGAGGCACTTTGTCATAATTGAAAAGCATAAAAGAAGAATAGATGTTGCTTTGCTGGTAACAATACCAATACTAATAGTGTTAATTCATCAGAGTGAGACAGGTGTAAAGAATAAAGTGGAAGTCAGATTCTAGAATGTTTTTGGAGGCGGATGAGAGGATTCTTTACGTGAAGTCAACATTTTTTCACAACGTGTTTTTAAAAATGCTCCATCGCACCGGATAGCTCTGTTAATCCGTATGTCCTACCATGCTGTTTACGATTATTTATGGATACAAGAAAGTTGACAATTAGTAAAGTCTAATATATGATTGTGGGGGAAAAGAACTTTCTCTTTTCGTGGCCCTTAGACCTGGAAAAGTTTGTCTTTAAGGACTAATGATAGGTTATAATGGGGCTTTATAAAAAAGCTAATGGAAACATTTTTTTCTTTCCATTAGCTGTAATGCATTCCCATTGTGTTGCTTGATATCTTAGTGGTATGCATGTTAGTGTATGTGAAGTGTATTCATTCCCATTGTGTTGCTTGATATCATAGTGGTATGCATGTTAGTGTATGTGAAGCACTCAGAGCCTATTCTGTGTGGTTGAGCGCATAATAAATGCAATATTTTATTACTATTATCTTGTATGGGACCTTTCATTAAATGCAACTTTAGTGATACAGTGGGTGCTCAATGCTATCAATGAGAAGAGGCTAACTCTATTCACATTACACACACAGACAAATAGAAAGAAGAGAGAATATTTGATCAAACCTAGCTCCTGGCCTATGACAAGTTTGTGCTGCTCAATATGGCTATTGTCATGTGATTGGTCGACAAATAGGCCAGACTGGTTAAAGATAGGCCTAGGAGTTATTGTCTCATCTCCTTAAAGACACAAATATAGGAACAGTGATATATACACACATACACACACACACACACACACACACACACACACACATAGAGGGCAGCAGGAATGACTCGGCTGGTTGTAGTTGTTGGCTGAAGGCCAAGGTTGTAGGCTGTTCATAACTTTAAAGACTAAAGATTTTTTTTTACAAAGTGATAGAAGATGGAAAACAAAACAAAACAGAGTTTTTAACTGGATTCTGTGTCGCTGACCTTTCATTGAATGCAACCATGGTGGATGAAAAGCCCACTGTTCTTACATGTGGTCTGAAATGAAGGTGAGAACGTGGTAGGATTATCAAGGTGGATGAATGCTTATACATAATAGATCTTGTGAGGTAAATGAACTTAGACGCATTTTTTAAATAATAGAATTAGATGAAAGAGGTTTCTTCTTATGTCTTTTTTAGTTGCAATATTGCTTTAATTTGATAAAAAAAATCTTCCTTGACTTCACAGAATTTCGACAAAATTGGCCAAGAAGCTGTGTGAAGAAGGTAAAATTCTTTGTGTGTGAATGGTGAATATCGTTATTTATTTTATTGTAAATTCCTTCATAATTTGTGAATCCTGGAGAAAAAAAAAAGAAAGTAAAAAAATGCACAGAAAAATATCTGGATGTTGTCATCCAAGCATCCTTACATCTTTACCTGCCTTGTCTTCTGAATTGTGAAGATGACCAAGTGAAATTGTTGGTTTAATCTTCAGTCATCTCATTCATAGCGACTGATTGCATATTGAATTTTTTTCATTTCTTTTTAAGATGATCACCCAGCAGGAATAGTTCTGGAGTCTCCTTTCAGCAACATTCGAGATGCTGCTGTCTATCACCCTTTTAGCATGGTATGTTGATTTGCCAGGATTTATAAATTTCAAAAAGTCTTTCATCCATCTTCATTTAGAACTTTTTTAATTTGAAACATGCACATTTGCAAAAAATGTGACATACTGTAGTCCTGCTTTACATAAGCGAATACCTAGAAAAACATAAAGGGAAAAAGCAATTTTTACTTTTTTACTACATGTATAATCTCATAGAAATATATGCTATGTATGTATAAATTTCGAATTTAGACAATTTTGAGTTAGAAATGGAAAAAAAAGGGCGTTCAAGAGAAATATAAATTGAACACGTCTCATTGTAGATATTTGATTGAGAACCATTAATCGCATATATAAGGGTGTGGAAGATTTTATTTTCAGTAAATTCCATCTATTTGTTGCACCATAATTCTTTGAGCTAAAGTTTTAAGATTGGCAGTAATAGTGTTCAGACATTATATTGTGCCTTTGACTTTGTAATTTGCATGGTAATTAGAATTCCATTCTGAGAGATTATTGGAAATCAGCCTGCTGTATGATTGTACATTCCAGCCTTTCAGGTTCCTTCCCTGGTTTGAGTGGATATTTGTGGAAGGCATAGGGGAGCAAGGTCTCTACTTCAGTTCTGATGAAAAGTATGTATTTATATTTTTAAATCTGCCCGTGAAAATATTTATCTCAGTGTTATCAGACCTTTGTCAGCAGGAGGGCATTCAAGCATGCTTTTCCAAATATGTATTCGATAAAGAATGCACGAGAAAAATCTAATGTATACGAGAATAGTCTGTTCCTAAATTTCAGTTCCTCATTCAGTTGAACCCGTTTATGCACAACATCCTCCCATGTTATACTGAAGTTCTCATTGTCATGCCATGAATAATAGCAATGCTGCCATAACGGGGATGTTTCATACCACCAACTGCCAAAAGTAAGGTTGGAATGGTCCTTACAGTCTCATTGTAAAAAACATCCCTTTATACCATACTATATCAGTGACCTCATTGATTATAAGTGGGAATTGTTAATGAGTTAAAAAGTTGGGTACAATGCAGTATATTAAAATTCTGCATACCCTGATAAAAATTTGGATGCTACTGTAGATTGATCCAGATTGATAAAGGCTATAAGAAAGGTCTACCGTCTACCATATGATTATTGTTTTGCAATGAACAGATATTGCGGGACATTTGGCGGGAGGACCATAACTACAAAATTATATAAACTTTTGATGGTGTGTTTGAAAATGTTTAACTTCGTGCAGCATAAATGTTCAATAGAACAGGGTGTTTAGCTTAAACCTTAATACCTTAAATGTAAAAGATACAGTGTATTCATCTATTTTAAGGATAAAAAAAACAAAACAAAACTTGACATATTGACTAAATGATGAATGTCAAAGTGTATACTTAATTTTGTTCATTTAGTATCAGGATTGACTGATGTTATCAGAAAGTATTAAGAGAAAGAGCATTAAAAAGAATTTACAGAAAAATTGTTCGGTTTGAAATTGTTGATGAGTAGTAGATGGGAGGAGCAATCTTTTAAACTCTTCACAAGGATTTGGAAAAGTTTTCTTTTGTAACCAATCTAAAGTTTATAATTTGCTGCCCTAGTTTCAAACCTGTGGTAGAAATGAACTTAATTGTGGACTTTTGCCTTTCAGCATTCTATCAGTCACACCACACATCATGATTCTCCATGCAAAAGATGACTTGGTTGTACCATTCCACCTTGGGAAAAAGGTGAGGGGATATTCAACCCTTATGATAAACTATTATATATGTAGCGAAATCTTTAAAGCTGAAATTTGCCATCCTGAATAATAGTTATCCCCCTTGATAATGAAGGAGTTTTATCAAAAATCTATTTTTAACATTTTACAACACTATCTAGATCTTTTTGGCGACTGAATCTCAATAAGATTTTTATTAGTATCAAAGAGGTAATGTTTGGACTACTATGTAGGTCGAGATCAGATAAAGATCCATCTCTATAATCTAGAAATTTAGATATATCTTAGTCTGAAACGTATTAAACATTATATGTTCGACCAATATCACTTGACAAGAATTAGCATGATTTTGTATTGCTCAGGAAGCAAAAGCTTTGCTTGCATACTTTTAACAGCACATGAACATGTCAAATAAGTGCTGTTGCTAAGAGAAGCTATGATGTTGTAGAATGATGTTAAAGCCACAAAATGAAAATTTCGTACAAATTTTCAGAGGCTTGGAAATAAAAAAAAATTGTAGAATTGGAAAAATTAAGAACAGAAAATGTCATTCATTGTTTTTGTTTTTTTATTTTCCCCCCTCAGTTGTATCACATTGCCAAGGAAAAAAGAAGTAAGGAAAAAGGTGATTTGGACTTTGTTGCATTTGAAAGTCACCTTGGACTTGGTCATAAACTTATCTATAAGGCACCAACATTACCGGAGCTCATCAGGTAACGCATTTCATTATTTTCATCTCTTGTTAGATATCTCTTCCACGACCCCCCTCACCTCATCTCAATATATAATTGAGAACAGCCAACTTCATCTGTCACTTCTTCTCTCTGGTGCTGCAACTTTCACTGATGAAATTTCAGCCTAAAATTTCATTACTAAGCCTAGATTTAAAGTATACTCTGCAAATTTTCAATTTCAGACCCATTAAATAAACAATGAATGTTAAGCATATTTTTCCAGTACATTGATACATGTATAAGAAGTGATTTATTACAAAAAGAAAAGGAAATAATATGAACTTCCTGTTGGCATTTTCAAACTCTCTTTGCATAATTTTCAACTTGTCACTACACTACATCATCCATGCTGTCAGTGTGACATCTCCATTCAGATTGACATTGAGCAGTGAATGAAGCAATGAAGAAATTCAAAAGTTTATTTTGATTCTACATTACAGATAACGCTAGATCGTAATCAGATATATCCAGATCTATATTATTTGGATCACTCGCCCCAATAGATTTCTAGACTTAAATCTAGATTTGGATCTAGATTTAAACTCAAGCAGACATTTAACAGAAAAAGAAAGAAAGAAAGAGAGAGGAAGAGGGAGAGAGAAGGGTGTGTGTGTGTGTGTGTAAATTAGTTAGTTGGGTGGGGTGATAGGGAAATAGTTCAGGGGAGACAAACTAGACTTGGAGAACCAGTTTGAGGTGGTTTACCTGACTGCGAAAATCTATTGGAAACCGCGGAACTGACCAGTCAATGCCTTTTTTTTTCCATAAAAGGGGGAAAGGATGTTTTGTCCTTAAAAGGGGGAAAGGATGTTTTGTTTTGTCTGGTTGGTTTAGAGTGTGGGATTTTTCTGCATGGTTTTGTTTTGGTTGATTTTTTTTTCTTTCAACCTTTTCCATGAGAATCTGAAACCCTAAGATTAGCATAAATGAAAGATCGTCCTTTTTCCTGTGCGAAGCCGGGAAAATCTGTTAGCGTATATAATATTTGCAGTCACCATGTCACTCAACCAACTGCTTCTTGATCTTGCATCAGCCACAGATATCTAGATTTTCAGTACATGTGTATTTACCCAATGCTTGCCAGTCAAATGGCTCAATTCAAAGGGCAGTAACAAGTGCTATATGCATGGGAAGCTTAATTCAATTAGTTGATATACATTGTTGGCACTGTGTGACAGTGTACTGGCCATCACTGCACTGAAGAGGAAATTGCTGTTCTGGACAACAGGTCTTGAAAAAGGAAAAGACATCTCCAAAACATCCACATTTATTTGCGGATGATACTTGTAAAAGTTATTTTTGTAACCAAGGAAACATATACCGGTACCTGAAATGTCGATAATATCAGAAAAATGCAAACAAAATTTTAGAAAACTTTCTTGGGGATCCACATTTGTCAGGACAAGTATGTTTTCAAACATGCATAAAGTAACTGCTGTCATAGCCTTGCTTTCAATACATTTATACTTACCCCTTCAAAATACATTTTACTACACTGTACAACAAATATCATTGAGGCGATGTTAGTTTCTGCACACTTACACTTTATGTTCATTGCAACATCGTACAGTATAAATTACATACACGTATATCTACAGCTGATTTATCAATATTTTGGTATATCGACGTATTTTCTTATTCTGTTTTTATTCGTCGAGATTCTTATACAACATCAAATCCACATCCTAAAGCATGTCGATATAAGTGGGTTACACTGTATCTTTATTCTACATGATTGTCTTGATAGAGTGTCAGCTTTGATTTTAGATAAGGATTCTTTATACAATTTTCAAAATGTTTTCTAAATTACAGTGTATCAACGGAAAATTGAAACGCATCTTGCATTTATTTTACAAATGCTGGAGTCATTAAAAAATTTGAGAACATAGAATAGATGTTGTGACAGTGTGATAAATTCTGTTGTCATGGCAGAATCCATGATTGTGTCCATTCACAACACAAATCACTAACAGCACCACCACAGATTTATACTGCCCACCTGATTGATGGAGATTAAGAATTTTCTTGGTGCCAAAAAAATTTCCAAAATGTCATATTGGTTTATTTTACAGCAGAACAGAAAGAGTACTTGGTACATGTTGGCATCATTGACTTGGGTGAGGAATAAAATGTTAACCCTTCCTTGAAGACGCAATGTAAGAACATTAGTTTTTGACTTTGTTCCTGTTCCTGTCAGCTTCATCTTTTGAGGATTTTTGGTGCTGCACATGTGGACTTAACAAACTTCCTCCATTGACCTCAGTTCTGGCTGCATTGAAAGATGGCTTGGGAGTTTTAAGCCTGTTGTGTTGTTGATGAAGTCCATATAGGAGGTTGATGGTCTGCCTCTTCTTCTTGTTGACTCAATTTTCCATGGAGAACTGTCTTCATTAGTTATGTCTTATTTCTTGACTGAAAGGTGCATAAACTCTATCAGATCAATTACATGTACCAGTATACCACTCTTAAAATAATTTGCCAGGCATATGTTTGGGAAATTCACCTTTATTTAAGAATGACATAGAATCCTTGTGTTTTATAATGTATTATGTCCTTATCTCAACAGAAACTTTGTGGCAAAAGCAAAATAGACAACAGAGGAAATCCTAAGGCTGTGATTCTGGAATGAGAATATGGAGATTGAAATTTCACATTTCTGGCTTCTTTCTTTAGGATTCTGTGAGTCTTTTTAATTGAAGTGAACCTGGCCGAAAGGGCCGACCAACTGTGATAAATTATCAATGCAAATAAGACCGTACATAGTTTGTACATTTCTTTTTTCCACAAGCCTGCTTGAGAGGTATTCTGAATTTTTAATAATTTTTCTTATTTTGATTTTCTCTGACATGTTTGACTTATATCTTGCCTTTCAAAAAACGATGGTGACTGCCCAAATGCCTGGTGCCTGGGACACACAGAAACTGGCCATTTAGATGAAAACAGATCTGGGTTTAAAGAAAAGGGGATGTTATTTCATAATGAAATTCTTTTTTAAATATTGAAATTCAACACTTACCTCTCTGTTTGTCTTTCCATTCAATATCAAAGAGGCATTGCTATACTATGGAGATAGCCTTATCTCAATTGAATTGCCTCCTAGTCCTATCAATTAGGCAAACAGCTGCCCACTAGTTCGCTGAGAGGAGCAGTTTTATTTGTTACCTTGAAATTGCAGTTAGTGTGTGTTAGTTTTGAGAAACAGGCATTTAGGCTGTGAGTAGTGTGAGCATGGTGGTAGGGGGCTTAACTACTGTGATACCTGAGGGACAGAGATTTGTGCACATGTACTCTTCAATCACACTTTCACAGGGCAAATACTATTCTTAGTTATCTACCCACATACAATTGTGCAAGTCATCCATTTCGTGTTTGAATCACCAGAAGGAATGTTAACTCTTGTAAGAAATTAATTTTCATGTTTCAGTTTCCTATTGTTTTGGATGTTATTTGAAATATTCATGGTGTCTTTCTGAGTTAATTTTTTTAAACTATTGCCTGTGATGATTGACAGTTAATTTGATAACATTCTGTTGAGACTTTTTTAAATCACCAGCATTTTTAATGTTATTGACTGCTTTCACAATGTCTTGTTGATATTGTTTAAAATGGTTCATCTCATTGATATTGCCTCTGACATTTGTTGAATTGTTGTACAGTATAATTAATTGGTTGTTACTGTTGAGCTGTTGAATTAATATAACATGATTTACTATATCTTTTAAGCCTCAATTATTCAACATATGTTAGATTATGTCAGTCCCAAGTCTATGGGTTGAAAATTACATATTATATCTAGAAATACACTGTAGGCCTTCTTTGAAATCAAAGGATGCTATACTTCTTTCCTTCTCAGTTCTCATAATTTCCCAAAGACAAACTAACACATAAATTTGTCTGACTTGCACCTCAAATTTAAGGTGGTAGTGTACATGCGGCCTACCAATACAAACAGGCACAAAGAATGTCTCCTTTTCTGTTACAATTTTATAACACTCTTACGCTCATCGATGTTCAGTTGTAAGACTTCTCTAGCTTTGCTTCTTGTTCTTTTAATTTCTTATATAATAATTGATACACATGTTATAATTGTAATTATTGTAAAATAATGTAAAGTATGAAAACATGTTACTTAGATTTACATTTACCCCTCAGACATACACTGTGTACTAATTTGCCTCCATTTACTTGTGTTGATTCAGCATCCAACAGCTGTTGGTATCTGTTTGATTTTCTATTGATATAAATTTCAGATCTGTTTATTGTAAGAAGTGATGTAATTTCATACTCTGTGATAAGAGATTATACATATATATGTAATGCAGAAAATTCTTAAACATGTACTGTTACCTGCAAAAGGACACCATACCTAAACGGATCAATCTTTTTGCCCTCAAATTTCTAATCATTGTCCAGAAAGAAGTACATATTGAAAAAGTCTTGAAAATTGAACAGCCTATTGAAGTCTTTAAAATCACATTTTTGTAGAGCAAAGAGTCTCAAGTCTTTCAAAAAGTCTTGAATTCTTTGCTATTTTCAGGAATTTTAAAATTTGTTAGTTCCGATCCGACCCACAATCTCAACTTAACAACATGATCATTGTTTTGATCACTATGCCAACTTTAAAGACTTGCTCTGGGTCTTCCCACCCCTAGACCGGAAGTATGTTCCCATTTGGATTATGCAGGCTTGAGATTGCCTTTATTGAGCATCTTTCTTTTGGCTTGACTCAACTGCTTTGTTTACCAGCTGGATTAAGAAATCTTAATACACGATTCTTTAGAGAAAAATATATTTCTGAATAAATACAGAGCGCGTAGTTTTAGATCTTGTTTTTTACTCCCAACAGAGAAGGTCCATGGGAGATCTGACTTTAGAGATTGAGACAAAAATTTAGGCTGAGTAGGCTGGATCCAGAAAATCTTGATTAGACTTTTATTCCTTAATGGTTTAACTCTTTAAGATCTGTCTGAACTCTTTTTTTCATGGGGATGATGTCCACCCACTAATGCTAATGATAATGGCTTTTTTTAATGCGTCCTGTGGTCTTAAAATTGTGGTAGGGAAGTCTTGAATTTTGCCTCATCATATGTGTACTTATCCTGTCCACATACAAAGGTGAAAACATGAACAACTCACTGATGGAGGCATAATGCGCAACAGGCTTATAACTTGAAAAGTTGGTAGAAAGAGATAGGAACTAAGGAAACTAAATAGTGACAGTCAACGGTTCAGTTGAAAACAAAGAGGAATGTTATCGGTACAATATCACAATTCATGTACATGTATTTGCCAAACTGAAACTATTTCCAAGTCATACTTAAAATAATGAATGTCAAATATCTGACAGCATCTAAGTTCTATGTGCTGTTTTGCTGGTGTTGAGGAAATGGCCATGTATCAGCTGTCTGTCATTATAAGAGATACAGAATTTTGTTGAAGCTGCACACAGTATTGGATCAATCAAAGTCTGGCCCTTTATGATGTGTATAATAGCATACCTGACTCATGTGTTTATCTGAAAAATAAAATACTGAAAATCAAGGGTGGATGTGTAAGGTAATGAAGAAATTAACAACCATGCCATGAGTTTAAAGCTCAGGTTCTAACTACTAATGATTGTAGCAGCCTTGATCACCTTCACATATATATCCTTTAAATTTTAAACTTTCCAGTGAGTAACCAAAACTTTGAAAAAAAATTTCAATTGCTCTTCTTGAGGTGGACATTAGTACTAGTGCAAAACAAGGCTTTCCATACTGAAATGGGTTGACCTGGCTTTTCATAGGGGTTTCCAATAGTGGCTTACTGGGTGCATCAGGTAGGAGAATCTATGACCGTAAATCCCATTCGATGAAGTATTGGGCATACACTGCCATACCTTCACATTGGAATTATAGTTATAAGCCATTCTTCAATTGTAAACCCCATGAAATAAATCCTGCCATCAAACTGTGTAATAAATTACAGTGCCTGGGATAAGGATTTATTGGAAAGTTTATTAATACCGGTGAATATTTCTACGATTTATAATCATAACATCCATTAACTCCATTTTATCACATTTTGGAATAACAGTCATTTTTTGCTGTTTGTTTGCAGTATCATAGTTATACTCATTCACTATGTTGGCATGAATAAAGAAAACAAGTTGTATTTCATAAGATTTTTAAATTTTTGGGTAAAGTATCTGTGTACATGTAACCTGTTTATTTGTGCGGCATTTTTTAAAAACATTAAAATTTAATTAATATAATATTACATGTCTCCAGACAGGCTATTGAGAGGCAGCTGGTGCACTTTCTACACCCAAGACAATGTCCCCTCTCTCTCTGTATCAGTCCACTCTCATTCTCTCTCTCTGTATCAGTCCGCTCTTACTCTTTCTTTGTATCAGTCCGCTCTCACTTTCTCTCTGTATCAGTCTGCTCTCACTCTTTCTCTCTGTATCAGTCCGCTCTCACTCTTTTTCTCTGTATCAGTCCGCTCTCACTCTCTCTCTCTCTGTATCAGTCCGCTCTCACTCTTTCTCTCTGTATCAGTATCAGTCCGCTCTCACTCTTTTTCTCTGTTTCAGTCGGCTCTCACTCTTCCTCTCTGTATCGGTCCGCTCTCACTCTCTCTCTCTGTATCAGTCCTTTCTCTCTCTCACACATACATGTAAAACATTCTGTAGTGAAAATGCTACGCACTGCTGTATTCTCTTCACGATTCTTCGGCTTTATCTTGCTTCTTTTTAATTGCCAGTTTTCATCTTACTATTGTAGATTTAGGCTACTCCTCTCCCTCCACACCCCATTCGTCTTTTTCTTTCCATTTTACTGGATGGCCACAATTTGTACGTGTATTAATACTACTTGCACTAACCAACAGTTTCATAGGTTATTGAGTACCGTAATGAGTTGATCATTGCATGCCTTTTAAACAAGGAATGATTGCAAGGATATAAGTGTTCACCTTTTACAAAGTATTTGATACTTTGTGTATAATTTTAAAGCCCTTCTTGAATCATCTTGATCATTAACAGGAAAACTAGATGGACGACCAATTTTTGTGTGTGTGAAAGTAAATTGACATTCTAAGTTGCTAGAATGGTGTCATGCTGAAGTTAGAATGACCTTTCATTTCAACATGCATGTAAGCCGCACTGTCAGTTGCCTACCATTACCTGTCATTGCGTTTTTTTGCAAATTGGAATCCAAAATTTTGCAGAATTTTGCTGGCAAAATTTGCAAAATAATAGAGTATAAGATGTAACAGCTCACAATTTTAGTACAAAATTATGTTACCTTTCCAAATTATTACTCTTATAGCAATTAGAATTATAAAACCTGTACATTTGACAGTATCCAGTCTAGATTCTAAGCTATTTTAACTAAGCATTCTTCTGATCAAAATTTTGATTTTTACATGATAGGACGGCCATAATGAGAAAATTGAATTCATTTAAATGAATCAGCCTCAGAAGGAAGAGCAGAATGACTCTATGGCTATGGCCACATGATTAAGCTTGGCGGTGTAGGCCTACCAGAGATGGCGGTATAAAAAATGTGGGCCTACTGGCGCTGAAGACTGGCTATTTTGGGTAATGAAAAAAAATCAATGAGCATTCTGAATATATAGTCTAATTACAAACCATAGGCCTCTTTCCATATTTTAAAAAATGACAGAACAGCAATAAAACATAATTTAGGCCTAATTTTTTTTTTGATGGATTATCTTGAAAGTCCCTTGAAAATGTATGGACCGAAAGTGAAAATTGTCCAAATGAACTATGGGAAGATATAAAGAAAGCTATCACTGAAACTGCAGAAGAAACTCTCGGGAAAGTGAAGAAAAAGACCAACAAACCTTACATCAGTGAAGAAGTAATAATCCTATCAAAAGA
>JAOWAY010447341.1:0-13299 GCA_028565895.1 Goniobranchus geometricus | reverse complement strand
AGAGAGAGAGAGAGAGAGAGAGAGAGAGAGAGAGAGAGAGAGAGAGAGAGAGAGAGAGAGATAGACAGACAGACAGAGAGAGAGAGAAAGAGAGAGAGAGATTATGCTACTCATGTGTAGACAAATGGATTGAAATAAAGGGGTGGCCTTTTCATCTCTTTCGTTAAGCCGTGATCAAAGGAAGGTCCACCCCTTTAATCCCTGGAGTGGAACAGCCAATCAGAATCGACCTACTTAAGGACTCGGTCGTCACTTACTGCCTTTCTTTTGAAAACGGGTTGGTCAAGCCTGCGATTACGGCCATTGTTTCCTAAGGGAGATGGGTATTGCTGTCAATTACTGCCTCTATGTGAAAAGCGATTGGCTCGGAGTGTAGATACTTCTCTCTTGACCGCGACGCAACACACTGGCTGTCAGTTACGGCCTTTCGTTTGAAA
Source organism: Goniobranchus geometricus (assembly GCA_028565895.1). NCBI lineage: Eukaryota > Metazoa > Mollusca > Gastropoda > Nudibranchia > Chromodorididae > Goniobranchus > Goniobranchus geometricus. Next base: position 12,862 of record JAOWAY010447341.1, on the reverse strand, counting down.
ACAGCCAAGGGTGGTTGGCAGTTACGGCTTTACTCGAAATTAAAAATGAGGATAAAATCGCAATTATTGCTTAATTTTGAGTGTGAATGGTATGAATGTGAAGAGCATGTATAAAACTACTGGTTTATGCAAAAAAGTGATTTTTGAAAATTTCTTGCAATTACTGCTCTTTATTTGAAAACGGCAGAGGTGTGAAAAGGCCGTCGTTGAGCCCAACAAAGAGGGTTACCTCATTCTTGGTAATAGGTAGCCTTACCCGTACATGGCCCCTGCTTTCAGCAGACAGTATAGGGCGTTAAAGCCCTTTGCACTTCTTGGGTAAAATAGCATGGAACGTTTCAAACGTCCTTTGCTTTTCTAGGGTTAAAGACACATAGGTCTCACTGTGACTGTATGCAATAATGAGAGTGTTGCCTACTGTCTTAGGCATTTTAACCTTGTTGTACACATTAGAAAGTGCATCATGTCAGAGAACTCTTATCATTGGTCTGAACTGACAAATTCGGATTTAGAAATTATGAAAATTTAGAAGCTGACTCTCATTAGAGATGCGATTATCCAGATGTGTTGCGATGAACCAGTGACTTTTATGTTGAATTAATTCTGTTTCATAGTAAAAGTTGCGATTAACACTTAATCTACCAAGTGTTTTGCTGACTCTCCATCCCCATTTAAAAAGTTGTTGTTTTTTTTTTCCAGTTATGACACTGCCAAATGACCAGCATACTAAAATATTCATTAAAAATTTAATTTTCAGCCAATTGACTTCAAACTTTTACATCACATTGATGAATTTTGCAATTCAATAATTTCCTTTTAGAAACACCAAAAATGAATGTCTTTTTTTGTTTACCTAAAAATGGTCACCTGGTAGGTATGAGGGTTTCTAGGTGTAGATTGGTTATAGATCTAAACTACAACACCAGAATCTGAATCATCCACGATTGATGAATCAGAATCAGCATTGTGATAGAGTGACAATAGAGACATCAGGTGGCTGCCATCTTGATTCCTCTTTTTTATTCTTTTTTTTTTTACCAACCAAGGGGGATAACCCTGAGATTACTTACAGGTAAAAGGGTAAAGAGTTATTTCCTTAAATGGACAATAATAGTTTCGTTATATTATTTATTCTGATCTATTACAAGCATCAGATGAAACATCTGCCGATATTAAATTTCGCAAGAAATTCATGATGCCTTCATCAAGATTTCATCTTTAAGAAGCCATCCTTAATAACATAAGCAGTTTGAGAATCAATGTTTACATTCTAGATCTATTTTATGATCTACACACTTGTAGCACTTCCTTCAATGTCTCCCAATTATTATAGGTTTCTACTTTAATTTGAGGGGGCAAAGGAGGCCACTACAAGAAAAGAATTTTTCTCAAAAAAAGGCAAATTGCATTGAGCGCAATTTGGGCGGATTGGTAATATGGGCAGCAAGCAGTATGGAGAGGATTGGTAGATTAAGTATTAAGCGGAAATTGATTCAACTGAACTGCTATAAAGCGGCATTGCCTATAGTTTCACATGGGGTTATACACCAGACACATTCTTCATAAAATTGAACTAACTCATGATTTACATGAATATCAATGATCTAAGTGAGAATAAAATTATTCGGTGACCTGATTTGCATAATTTCTGTAAATATGTGAACAGTTTTTCCCCCTTCTTAATCAAACATCATAGATTGCATACTGAATTTGAAAGAATTCCAATGCCGTCCTCTAATATTCATCAGTTTTTGATTCACTTCTAGGAAGTGGCAGATCAGAGTAAATAATAAGGTCATGTGTTTTGCTGTCCGAAATGGTGACATTTAGTGTTGCTGAAATGATAACAAACACAATGTTTTATAGGACAAGTAAAACCATCAGCTCTTTGCTTCGACTTTGGTTCAAAGGCTGAGATGTGTTGGAAATAGGAGAAGCAATATGATTTGTAGAACATAAAAATAACAGGCTGACTGAAAGGTCTAATGTAACAGCTGATCAGCCTCCCTGTCTTTCTCACCCTTGAAACCCTATCTTCTTCAGGGTTAATTAAAATGATTGGTCATCAATTCTGTTAAAAGGGAATGAGAAAGAATGAAAGGAAGAAAGAGATAAAAGCTAGAAATCAGTCCAGTTACTTAAGGATTGTCAGAACTTGAATCATCTGATAGTGGATTTGGATCTCCTCTCACACGGCATCTATGGACAATAGCCTTCTCATAAGCCTTCTTAACAGCATTCCGCACATTAGGCTTCTTGTTTTCCATCAACTTGCTTTTGTCTAAATCGGAGTTGACACCGAGGGGTTCTAATTTGCTGCGAGGGAGCCATTGCCTGAAAAAATTGTGATAAATGGTATTGAAAACAAATTTTTTTAATACAAGTTGTGAAATGATCAAGTTCAATCACTTGCGTGTTAGCAGACAGCAAATCTCAAGGAAAGAAAAAGTGGGAGGCTGGTTCCCAATAAGATGAGGTCTGTTTCAGAAGTATGCAATTCACATATGTGACAAAAAATATTCTCAATATAATTTCACTCACAGCAACAATTGCATCAGATTAAACAAAAGATATGGTATGCATCATGTTTAAAATTGGAAACCTCAACATTTGCATTCAAGGTGCAACTTTTTTTTATATTTCATCTGATCGTAAAACATTTCTTTCAAAAGTATAAATTAAAAGGAATTTAATAATTGAACTGAATTTAAATTTAAGTTTAATTGCTATTATTTGGTAGCATGCAAGTTGAAGAGAGCATAAAGACATTTTTTATAGGCTCCCTCTCTCTTTCTATCTTTGCTGGTTTTGACAGGAGGTGTCTGCTTCTAGCTGATTTTGTATATTCTGTGTTAAGTGGGTGTTTATTTTCACCTTAAATTTGATTTCATTAACTACTCCCTCTGCCCTAAAGATGTTGTTGAACTTTGTTTCGTCATATTTTGTGCTGTTACCAACCCAGCCGTTGATAACAAAGTGATCATGCTTAATAAAAAGTGATCATGTTCTGCAATGTCCTTCCATAGAGAATCTTAAGGATTCAGCAATTAACCTGAAATGACTTAAGCTATTGCATCTATGTAAAATGTAGATCAATCTGAAGACTAATAGAGTGGATTTATCAGCCGAAACTGGTTAAAATTTACAGGGAAATCCTGAAAAAATATGGGAATTCAATAATAAATACAATCTCCTGAAAAACACAAAAATTGTGCCAGAATTCAAAAATACACATTTTAAAGGAATTTGGTTGAACCTAATCTGAGCAACATAAAATATTGTATTGTTTTCTGGTGCCTTTCCGCCAACTCTTCGTGATAATTTTCAATGCTCCATTGGAAATTCCATCTTTCTTCATTGTTTTCCTGATAAGATGCATGCCATCATTCTTAATTTTGGATATAGGGGGTGAATGCTACTCTTGTCTGATGGGAGTGTCAACAATGTTGTTGATCATTTCAGATAAATTGGGTTTCCTACCATAAGTGTTGAGTTTTGGATACCATGTCTGTATCTACCACCAAGGTATGACCATTAAAACTTTCCTTGCACTGTTTATAACACTGAAAATCAAATTAAATGGGGGGAAGAAATACACATAACATGTAGTCTGTATATTGATGATTTTTATCTTCAGGGATCTTCATTCGAGGAATGTAAAAATCTTATATATACTGCAAAGACAGAGGCATCATGGTGAGAAAATCTGAAATCAGAGAAAATCTGAGCCATTTACATCCCTGAATTTTTGAATTAGCAATACTAATCCATGGTACAAGCGAAAACACATCCGATCGGTCAAAAGGCGCACAACAAAAGTGATGGGCGCATGTGCACTGCATCTCAAGTGAATCTCAAAATCATTACTGTAGTGGAAGGAATTATGAGTGAGCAACGCCAACCTGTAACATCAGTCTGAGAAAAAAAAAAAAGACTCACCACGTTCTTTTGGTATCAAAAAAAAGGACCAGATACACAGACTCTGAGTACTTCTGCTGAAGCTCTAGTACATCATCTGGAGGCACTGGAATTGGTACACCATTATGAAAATATCCTGTCTTTGGCATTTTTGGGTTGATGATCTGATGACAAAGACAAAACAATTAAGTTGTGGATTATAATCCAAGGCACAGTGCGAGGAAAAAAGATACCATGCATACAGCCCTACCAGCCGCATTCACAGAAAAGTGTGAGGAATGAAGTTCCTCCCCCAAAAAGATACAGACAGAAGCAGTAGGCCTACAGTTTAAAAGTGCGACAAAATTGAAATTTGGAGGATCAAAACACAAGCACTTAATTCTTAATTTCCATTTCAATTTCCGGTTATAGACTAAATGGGTGTTGAAAACAGTTTCAAAAAGTGTCCATATTTATTGTCAATGAACAGTCTTCTTATCTCTCAGCAATTCACGAGAACGTTTCAATCACCCTTAAAAATCATAATATCTCAAAAGAGGGACAACCATTGCAAAAGAGCACATAATTTGATAGAAGGGCTTTTTCTTCTTCTAACAATGCACTGAGAGCACTTAACAGCAGGCTCTGCCAAACTCACATTTACATGATCTCATGTGACATAGGTTTGGTGCAAACCTCATACCATATCAGGTGACCAAAAGGAAAATGACCTGAACTTTGAGACGTAAGAGGCCTGACAGGTTCCAACTGAGATCACTGAAACTAAGCACAAGATAAAATGAACAAAATGACCATATTCTGTCACAGTTGTTATCTCCTACAAACATCTACATAAATTAATCAAAGATCTTGCTAATTCAGTGATTGCAAATTTTGATTCAAAGGGTGTTGTGGTTCCTTTTCAGGCTTCACGAAGGATTTCCACTACTTTTGGTTATGAGAACATTAATCATAATCCATGAGCAACAACCTGTAGATCAGTTTCCATGGACCCTGCATTTCTCTACTCCAGTGACCTGAAACACCAAGACAGAGAGAAAAAGAGCCTGACAGTCATTATGCCGTCATAAATGCAGAGGTTATGGTGAAAAGCAGTGTTGCTCATCTCCCTGTTTCTTACATCAACATTCAACAAATAACTTTGCACAAAATCAATGTTGATGTTCCTCCTTTGCCAGCTGACTCTCCTCCGAGACCTGAGACTTGGCCACTGGTGGAAACCCTCAAAGATGTGCATGAATGGTTAACTCATACATTTGGCCTTCTGGAAGATGGGGCAGTGAATTCTGGTCGCACAAAATAGATATTTTGGGTTGACTACTACGCAAACAAGCTTGGACTCTTGCTTTCACCAGTCACTCCATCGATGATGCTTCACCTTTTTAGAGAATCAGCCCTGAGTCCAATGATAGTATTTTTATGGGATGAACATTGTTGCTGCTGTTAAAAAGCAACTGAATCCAGGACAGGCCCTAAGTCCTGGTTGCTGATCAGCCACTCTTTCCTTTGGCAAAGAGGACCCAGGAGAAATTTCTAGATATCTTGGGAGAAGACAAGTTTGTGGTGCTTGGGGCACTGCACACTGAAAAAATGCTGTTTGAAGTCCTAGAGGATCTGCTGGAAGGGAGTGGATTGACATCACTTCTGTCAGTTGCTGATTCTCTGATCAGGGTGACACATCTGACTTGCACTCGCTGCATGCACTAAGTCAAAGTTCTTGCTTTACACAATTTACTGAGACAAGCCCATCATGAATACCTGACAATAGCTCTTGAAGTTGAGCCATTGGAACTGGATGCTTGGACATAGTGTCAGCATGACCGAGAACCGCGCTTCCAGTCCTGGCACCAGTCTCTTGAGCTGCCAGTTCTGTAGTTTGTGAAGTCAATCCTGACTGCAGTGTTTGATCTGTACCTGGATACTTTGGAACATCTCATGCCATGGGTTCTTGGTCTTGATCACATACACTGTGCCCACAACCTACCCCTTCATCTGCGAGACATGTGTGCCATTCCAGAAATGCATCAAACAGTAAATAAAAGAGTTTATGAAGGGAAAATTTGTTAACAGAGAACAGGTTGTGCATTTTCTAGCCTTGCCTTGCATGTTGTGAGCACTGTGAGAAACATCACAAAAACTGCAAAGGACCAGTATGATAAATCCTTTTCAAAAAGGGTTTCATCCAGCACATCTCTATGCACCATCTTTCAGTTCCCAGGGTCAGGTGTACAGAGGGACAAAATCTGACATTCTCAAAAGCCTCCGGGTGATGTTCAAGATTCTAGTTCTGATATTTCACCCTCTTCTGATGTTGTTATTCTAGATGGAGCCTTCACCATGCAATCACTGAGACCAGGCATGGTATCAACATTTCAATATTCAGATAGACCAGGTGTTTCTTCCATATCTGATGTCAGGGCTGAAGGGGGTGTGGGATGCCTACAAACCGTCAGTCTCAAATCCAGCATTTGGGAAATCATAGGCAGTGGCATGCGGGGTCAAATGAAATCAACTACCAAATTACCCAGTAACTGGCAAGAATTTCTATGGGTTGATGAGAACAAAACACAAAGGATTTCTCTGTAAGAAGAGAAAATTCAAGAGCTTTACTTGAGGGCATGCAAATTGTTACAAGCTTTGAGGAGAATGTTCTCACTTCCCATCTGCTAAAGTACTCATGCTTTAGTGCCTTGCACTTACAAGGAAGCAGATACAAGGATTTTTGTCCATGTTGCAGATGCAAGTATCACGGATTCAAATGCATGACTATTCATACCCGTAACAGAGATACGGTGATAATCACTGTCCCGTTTCCAAGATCTCAACCCAGTATTTGAGAATGTGAAATATTGTCTTTTTTCATATGACCATAGGAAAAGGTCAATAAGAGACCTTTAGATCTATTATAAATTTTCCTAATGTCTGTCTGTCTGTGTGTTACCAAATTCCTCCGCTCATGAGCATCCAATCTTGGCAAATAAGATATCGAATGAAAGCTCTCACACTGATGAATGTCCGTTGGAAATTATGTTTTAATTAAGACAAGGACAACTTTACAAAACAATATTTTCCATTTGAGTAAGACCAAAAAGAGGAATATTCAGATTTCTATATTATACGTGTATTCTGGGGCAACCTGAGGCCTGTATATTACTGTGATGAGATGAGAGAAAATGCAACACCTGGTTACAAGAAAATTTAATGGAAAGATGAGTTGAGGATATCAGAGAGAAAAAAATGCTGGAAGAGAAGGCAAGGAATGACATCATGAAAAGAGCAAGCTCTGATTAAGATGTGTGGAAGGACATGATCGCCAACGCACAAAAGCAACATCAGATGATGATGACCATGATGTTAAATATTAACGACAGTGGACTTTGGTTGTAGGTTACCCCCTTAAACGCTCCTTCCATCAATTGATAGCAAAACTTGGCAAACACGAAAATGTGGCAATTGAAGAAAGTTAAAAAAAAAAAGAAGACCCGAGGCAATCATGACGGGTTCATTCATCTCTTATTATTATCAATTCCTATTCTTAAAACTTAAAAATCTATACTGCATGCTAAATTATGAAACTGTCAAAATAAATATGACTTTATACATAAAGCATGAAAGAATATTGTTGTGGGCCGTTGGCCCTTAGTTATGTTTCAGTCCAATCAGATTGGGCATGTCTTTCACCTTGCCTTGAGTGGGTCTCTAAGATGACCCTTTCCTTTCTTCCTGTCTTCGCCAGTCCAATCGGATTGTTCCTTTAGCATACAATATTCTCGTTCCGAGACCTTTATAAGTGCCACTTTCTTCGAGCTCTCTCTCTCTCTCTCTCTGACCTATGAGATTGGCTACGTCGACGAGTCTGACAGGCTTTGTGTGACTGGACTCCCATTTGGTTGTAAGATGTGCATCTATTATATCTGATTGTGAATTCCAGGATGATTTGAGTGCCTGATTTCTCCCGGATAACAGTTTGTATTTCTTTATGACTAAATATGAATGTTCCCCATATGGTTCCTCAGGTACTAATTTCCTGAGATCTAGTGAAGATCTAGAGATCTAATTATTTATTTGTTTAAACTGAGCTAGCTGTTTGATCAATTGGAATCATTATTATTAAACATATAGACTTAATACAATATATTGTCTTTTCTCTAGTCTACTTCTTTAAATGTGTATGTTCACGAAAATACATAAAGTTTTGGTCAAGATTCCCCAAAAGAGAGTTCCAAAAATAACAGTAATGCTTCTGGAAATAAAAACGGTAACTTACCAAAGCTGGATACCATGGATAGCCACGACATTTGGCCCACACTAAATCTAAAGGCTCCAAAGTTATCAGATCTTCTGAATCCACACTAGGACTACGCCGAGTGCGACCTAAAAAAAGAGAAATCTCTAAGTTATGAAGAAATGACACATGCGACTAAAATTTTGAATTTGATTTCAATACTTTGGATAACGTAGGGCAAATATTTTGGAAAAGAGTATTCCAATACATGCTCATTGACAAATTGCATAAGATTATTAAGGAAAATGCAATACCAAGAACTATGAGGAAACATAAAAAGTGTGCAATAACAAACTACAACTTCAGCCTTTCTTCTCATGCTGTCTGCAACTATTTTTTTTTTATATCAGGCTCTGACTACACGATCCTTACTACAGCATTATTTGGGCATTCAGCTGATCTTCCATCAATCACACAAACCACACTTAACTTGCTCATATGCTGCTTGTTGGCAAATGGTTGAGTAGAAGAAATGTGGGGGGTGGACTGTGCAAAATTGGAAGCTATATTTATGGCGTTACATTTATGAACATTTTCTTTTTTATTAAAATGTAACATGACATATTTTTTTGTTCCTCCCATTTTGCATGATGCTGCTATCATATTTGGCTTATCGATTGGGGATGTTGGAGAAAAATGTTCGGATGTTTGGTGGTGGTGGTGGTAAAGGGGGGGTGGGTTGGAATTCATGTTCGGAAAGCTGGCAAACAATACAATGAAGAAAATATTGTGTGGAAAAGTGGTCATTGTTGAGGTGAAAGTGATCTGAGTTGCAAATGGATTAAGACATGAAAAACTTATTTACTTTAGTTTTTGTGATGAGTGTTTTGGCAAGAGGAGTCAATATTCAGCACTATCTGGATCAATTTGTTCAGGCAAATTTTTCCTTCACAGCGCTGCTTCAGTGAAGCCAAGTTTCTGTTGTGATCGATTTGGGCTTCTTTTTTGTCATTTCCACATCTGAAAACCACGATGTTGTCAGCAGCCTTGACACACCCATGCATGCCTTCCAAATGGTTGTTCAGGCGCCGGTGAAATATTTTGCTGCTTACCGACAGTCCAAAGAACAAGCCCTTCCAACGATATCTGCCAAACAGACTTATCATTGCTGTCAGTTCCGCCGACACTTCGTCTAATCTGATATGATAGAAAGCTTCCCGAACATCAAGCTTACTGAACATTTTTGCATTCTATAAGTGAGGTAGTACATCATCAAGTGTTTTCATGCTGTGGTGCTCTCTCATCAAGGCATTGTTGAGATGGAGAGGGTCGATGCAGATTCATATATTGCCATTTGCTTTTACCACAATTGCCATTTGGCTGGCCCGTTCAGTGGTCTTGTCCACGAATTCTAGGATGCCTCTACTGACCAGAGACTCAAGCTCTTTTTTCACTTTATCTTTCAAGGCTAACGAAATGTTTCTACATGGTAGCACTCTTGGTTTTGCATTTGGTTTGAGTTTGAGTGAAGCTTGTCCAAATCACATATGGTTCCTTCTGAATTTTTTTTTTCTGTTCGTTTCAACACTCCTTACGAATTTATGTTGGTTTACGGCAATTAGATCCATTTTTTCCATTGTTTCAAGAGCAAGCAAACATATGAAGTTATCTTCAACCATAACAGAAGTAAAATTGTGCCTTTCTTTTGTTTTTGGGTTTCTGATTTTGAGTGCAGTTTCATCAATCAGATTCAATTTCGAACCATTCCACATTACAAGCTGTTTGGTCATCAGTTTAATTTGTCAGCTGAAAACAAATTTTCTGCACAGTGTGTTCATTTCTGCACCACTGATCAGTTGAAACGACACTTTCTTTGCATTCACGATCATTTGCGCTGTCAATGCTTTTGCCGTGTTCTTCCCCATCTTCATCATGTATTGTTCATTCTCTGAACTGGATTTGTCATAATATTGTTGAACCTTTTCTCACTCACAACACTGTTCCCTTTGAATATGACGCCCATTTGAGCTTTTGCATTTAGATTTGAAATGGCTTCTATCTTGGCATCGAGTTCACGTCTTCTTTTATGTAGGGCATTTTTCTTTTTGTCGCGGTTGGTCTCTACTGCAGTATCTGCAATCGTCAAGGCAATTTTCACGTCTTTCATGTGTTGGCGGTCTCTTTAGCACTGGCGATTTTCTTCGCGGATTTGTTTTTTGACATCCAATCTTCCTTAAGTGTTGTTCCGTGTGTAACATGGTGTTCATCTGTGATTCCGCTATTTCGTTTGTGCGCCATATAGTTATTGCTTTCTGAAGTGTCAAATGCGCTGTTTGCAACAACCTGTGCTGGGTATCTTCACATTTGATACCCACGATGATATTGTCTCTTAATAGATCGTCTTCCAGTGGTCCATATTGATAGGTTTTGATGTCTTCGGGGTTCAGACAGATAACGTTCGATGGCTCGTCTGTTGCTTGTTCATGACTGTTGAAAATAAAGCGTATGTAGCATTCATTGGTTCTACAAATGCAAAACGATGCAAAGTGATCCATGATCCCTTCGATTGGCTGTTCTTCGTCTGCAAACACGAATCCATAATGAATGTTCATTGCTTCTCTTCCAATACAAGTCAACAGTGTTGCTACACGAATGTGTTCTTGGCCTTGATCAAGACCAGTCACAATGTCATAATTTTCCCAGTCTCGTTTGAAATGTTGAGATCAAGCGGTCTTGGAGGAGGAATTGTTGACTAATTCGATGCCATGTTGAGTGACGTCAAGTAAAGGGAAATATGAAGGAGTATCTCTTAGGTTTCCAGATTACACAATTTGCCTCCCTTTGCACAAAAATTTTGCTGTGGGTCATGGGCAGATGAACGGGGTTTCTTAACCTCCCAGGTTTTTAACCAGCTTTGCTCTATCACACTAGTCTTCACCCTTTGACGTCACTTTTTAGAATTCCTTAAATTCGAGAATGTTCTCATCGCTGCCCCCATGTTGATAATATGATTCGTTTATACAACAAGGACACATATGAACGAACTGGAACTATTTACTAAGAGCTGCACACAGAATGAGCTGTTACCCTCTACCCGTGTTCTGTGGAGTTACATTGTCTAACGATATACTGGTGGACCTCTACCCGTATTCCGTGGAGTTACATTGTCTAACGATATACCGGTAGACCTCTACCCATGTTCCGTGGAATTACATTGTCTAACGATTTACCGGTAGACCTCTAACCGTGTTCCGTGGAGTTACATTGTCTAACGATATACCGGTAGAAGTCTACTCGTGTTCCGTGGAGTTACATTGTCCAACGATATACCGATAGAAGTCTACCCGTGTTTCGTGGAGTTACATTGTCTAACGATATACCGGTAGAAGTCTACCTGTCTTCCGTGGAGTTACATTGTCTAACGATATACCGGTAGAAGTCTACCTGTGTTCCGTGGAGTTACATTGTCTAACGATATACCGGTAGAAGTCTACCCGTGTTCCGTGGATTTACATTGTCTAACGATATACCGGTAGACCTCTACCCGTGTTCCGTGGATTTACATTGTCTAACGATATACCGGTAGAAGTCTACCCGTGTTCCGTGGAGTTACATTGTCTAACGATATACCGGTAGACCTCTACCCGTGTTCCATGGAGTTACATTGTCCAAAGATATACCTCTACCCGTGTTCTTGGTTCCCCGTGGTTTTATAACTTTAATGCTTCAATTCCACAACCCAGTCGAAAAAGCTGGCTCACCGAACATACCGCCCCTCCCCCCGAACCGATTCTATCACCACTTTAGACTGATTCTATCACCACTGTAGACCAATTCTATCACCACTGTAGACTGATTCTATCACCACTGTAGACCAATTCTATCAACACTGTAGATCAATTCTATCACCACTGTAGACCAATTCTATCAACACTGTAGACCAATTCTATCACCACTGTAGACCGACTCTGTCCATGCAATGTAGACCGATTCTATCACTATTGTAGACCAATTCTATCACTACTGTAGGCCGATTCTACCTCTACACTGTAGACTGATTCAGTCACTAATGTTGACCGATTCTATCTCTACACTGTAGACCGATTCCATCTCTACACTGTAGACCGATTCTATCACTACTGTAGACTGATTCGATCACTACTGTAGACTGATTCGATCACTACTGTAGACTGATTCGATCACTACACTGTAATCCGATTCTATCGCTACTGTAGACTAATTCTTTCACCACTGTCGACCAATTCTATCGATTTTATCAACACAATAAACGGTCTGTGAGACAGTCTCTGCAAGAAGTCACCCAGCTCCCCGTCACTGGCCGTCAATGAACGCCTTCAGATGGCGTTGTTGTAAATGACATAGATGTCGTAAAGGTGTAAAGCGGTACGTTCGGCAATGCCCGGATGACGTATGAACCATAACTTTGGGTGTTGGGGAATGAGTGTTTGACGTCATTGGGTTGGGGAAGTTTTGCAGCAGATAAACTATAGACAGACTAAGAGAAAGCAGAAATGGAGGGCTGAAAAGGGGTGGGGGGAGTGAGTGGGGAGGGGTGTAGACACCCGGAGAATGTTCCAGATTTCCATCCAATCTTACGCCCAGCTAGGTCTGTCTGTCGGGCTGGTAAATGAACTCGGTGACCTTTGGTTTGAACTGTGTGCTGATTGAGTTTCTCCCCCCCCCTCTCTCTCTCTCTCT
>JAOWAY010447230.1:0-13304 GCA_028565895.1 Goniobranchus geometricus | reverse complement strand
CTACTACTACTACTACTACTACTACTACTACTACTACTACTACTACTACTACTACTACTACTACTACTACTACTTATGCTGCTGCAGCTATCACCACTACTTCTATTGCTGCTACATTTGGTAGGAATGATGATAGTAATAATGATTGTGATAATACTAATAAAGGGAGGAGTTGACTTTTCAGTAGATGTATTCTTATCTATGACCACTTGTTACAGATTGGGCCCTCATTTGAGCATGTGGTAGACAAATGCAGCAAAGGAAGATATCAGCCCTTGCTGCTGCTCTATGCCAATCCAAATGCTTCACCTGTTCCAGTAGAAACAGCCCCAAAGAAGAGAGTCATGGCTCCAGGATATGGCATGCCAGGTAGAAGTCTATTTTCTTTATACTTGCAATACATTTGGTGATTATAAATTTTAAACTCCTTTGTTTAAAGATGTTTTTAAATGGTACATTACTTTATATCAGCTTGTTATGATATTTATGTGACATTCCTAATTGGCTGCAAACATGCCAATGTGCACATTTGAAGGTTCCAGTGGAACTTTGTAACTTAAAGGGTTATTTATTCAAATTCCATCGGTTTCCTTGTTACCATCATAATTGTAATGTGTCTAATTGTATCTTTGATTTTTGTTTCGGGTTTTTTGTTTGTTTTTTTGTTAAAGAAAACAATATTTTGTATGATTCCCTTCAATCACAATATCATAGACATCCAACATAGTCATTCCAACTTAAGTTTGTCATTTTGCTGAAGATCGTAATGTTATGTAAAATATTGAAAAAATGTAAACTTTTTGCTTTTTAAAGCTTGGCCAAAAGTATTTTAAAAAATTGTGAATTGGTTTCAGAATCAAGTTGAGAATATAACAAAACTGTTGTTATTATCACATACTTTTCCTCTTCATGATCTGTTTGTCTGTCTGTCCATAGGTGCACCCGAGGAGGAGGGCAATCTTGACAGAACTCATGAGAGTATCTCTAGTCAACATTCATACCAAAGAGCAATGACACCCAATCCAGAGCCAACCTCTGTCATAGAGCAACCTTCTCATCCTCGTGCAAGATCGGTTACTCCTAGCAGCTATGAATCTTCCAGAAGAAGCATTATGTCCCCTTCACCTACAATGTCGGAACATAGCCGACAAGAAAGCTTCATGCTGGCAATGTCAGGGAATAAAGCAGAGAAAGCACGGCATCCTTTGAAACTTGGAGGCCAGGCAGGATTTAACAGTAGTGGGATCCCAGGGCCTATGACTCCAGTCTCAGAGCAAAGTGGACCAAGGGAAAGTGCATTCCGCCCACCAACCCAGTGCGAAAGCTATTCTGACTACACTCTGTCTACTAGTGATCAGTATAGGCGACCTTCATTAACTGGTTTTCAGCCAGAGGATTTACCTCTCATGCCAAATCTCAAGAGTGAATCACCTCGCAAGGAAGGCTTCAAAAAGGGAAAAGAACCCCTTAAAGCAGATGTTATCAGATATCCTGGCTCAAATCATAATATCTATCATCATTCAGACTCCAGCCAGGTATCCCAAAGCTCTACAGGTAGTCGTGTGTCAGCATCAAGCTACCATGGGAATTCTCATCCCCATATGCGACACAGGACCTTATCACAAGGAGCAGATGAAGCTTATGCCTCTGATTCATCTAACTATGATGGGCCATCCCAACACACAATTGTCAAACCTACCGCAGAAAGTCAAATGTATGAGTATGAACATGAAGATGGAAGAGTTTCCTATTCCCACACACCTGTTCAATCAGGTCTAGCTACCCTCCCAAGGAAGAAGAAAAACACATCACAGGACTCATCAAATCATTCACAGCAAGATTCTGCAATCAGTACAGACACTCTTACTCGACAAGGCTCTGTTGGTAACCTTTTGATACCACAGGAGCAGAGACCAATGTCAAATGCTATGGGAAAAGGAGATATGTCAAGACATACCCCAACTAGAGAATATTTGGGTCTGCCTCCTGCAGGCCCAGGTAAGGTTGCCTCTCAGATTGATCAAGTGGATGGAAATGGAAAGAAACAGATCGAAACCGATAAGAAGTCAAAGAAATCAAAGAAAGAACAAAAGAAGGGAGATAAAAAGAAGACTAAATCCTTATCAGACACTGGCACTATGGAGGACTACAAACAAAGTTTAACACTAGTCAAAGCAATGAATCAAAATGATATCGGATCTCCAGAAGATGAAATAGATCAAAACCAGTATATCAATCGCAACATGGTGGCTCATGTTCTTCGCAATCAAGGCCTACAGCGACAACCGTCAACTCACAGCACGACGAGTCAAGCAAGTTCATCAAGTCTTGAATCAGAAGGAATCATGGGGAGACTCTTGGCTTCAAGACGTAGTGAAGGAGGATCACATACAGATGTCTCTTTTGACAACGTTTCTTTAGGGTCTCATAAAGATTCAGGCTATGGAAGTAGTGACAGAAATAGCTCTAGTTCTACTGGCAGTGGCACTGTGGATCCACATGTGCAGTACTTCATCAGCAAAAGTATGGTGGTGCCAAGGAATCTCAATCCACAGGTAGGCCTAATTGAATGATATGATATGAAGAAATTAGATTTTAACTGCAAGTTCTTCACCTGTACTCAATAGATTGATGCTGATTTTACTTCTAGCACTTTATTTATCTTTTGTTTCTATTGACTTTCTTTCTCCCTTTTTTTTTTCAAAGCAGCTTTCTGTGACTTTAATCAGAAACAGAAATTAGGTGATGGAATTAGCGTTAGTGAAAGATAAAATGACAAGATAAAATTGTAAGGAATTTTTAAGTAAGGAAATAACCCGAAAAAAAAACAAGAATTAAAATCACACATAAAAACATGCATGAAGATTCTTAACTTTATCAATGTTGCCCCCTATGAAACTTTTCATATGGTTTTTGTCATGCAGTTTCTTGATCGCTCACAGATGGTTAGTGACTTCACAGTGCCAAATCCTCACATCTACCCAGGTTTATTGATGGGACATGGGGATTCCAAGACTAGAGAAAATAACATCAGGGATGATAAGAATCATATGAATGAGCCCATCTCACAGAGGAAGGTTTGTTTGTTTGACTGCCTTATTTTTTTGTCTTTAACTTTTCAATGATATGGATATATGTCTTAGCTATAATACTGCAAGAGTTGAGCTGGATGCCATTCATTTATGGAAGATTTATTGAGAACTGTATAGAAACTAATTGTTGACGGAAATGAAAGGAGGGCCTTGCCTTTCTTCTATTGATTCAAAATACAGAATAAGAAAAATTAAAGCAAAGACAGCACCATATTACCAGGTAATTGTAAACCTTAATTTAGGCTTTAGAATTGAAAACTATTGTTCTTTTTGCCTTGAAACCATAGATAATTGTGAATACATTGTGATGTGATATTCTTATCAATTTTGTGCTTTCTCCAGATTATGCATCCGATCAAAGAAAGTAGTCAAGAAGATATCTTAAAGGTTATGGGCAAGGATGCAGAATCTCTTCCCCCACCATTTATTGATTCTTCAAAGTCCTCAGTTCCAGAAATATTGAATAAAGAAGGGAGACCACCTCCAATACCTCCCAAAAGTAATTGAATGTCCATTTGAACTTGTATAGATCAAACATTTAACAGACATTGGTTTTAACAAGTGATGTTGTAATTTTTGTTTTCTGTAGAAATCTCCATCATATTACCAATATTCTGATGTAATGCATTAGATATTAGATAGATATTATTATGCCAACTGGATGGATTTAGTATAAATAATAGAGTCAAAAGGTTTTGTAAACCTTTGTACAATTCGAAATACATCACTTTAAAAAACTATCAGTTACAGAGTCATGATGCCATGAAATCTAATATTACAAATGATACTGTTTTATCTCTCCCAGATTTTGCTGCCTTCCAGGTTTCGAAGTCATCTCATCACAGAGAACCATCAATTGACAGTTTAGATAAAGATGGTAATTAACAGAATGCACATTCATTAATATAAGGCTTTTATTTTTTAGACAAGTGTGTCCCCTGTCATGAAGCAATCAGCCAAAACATCAATGGACTCTGAAGGGAAAGAGGCCATGTTTTTTTTTGTTGTTTTTTTTTCTTTCATATAAACTTGTTCCATGCTGAAAACTATAGAGCTAAATCTGTACAACATTTATAATACTTTGATGATATAATGAGATGTGCATAGATATGTACTTGTATAAGTCTAAATGTACTGAATGACATAGTAAATTACGTATTATAGAGACTATGTGTTCATGAGTGGATATGTATTGTTGATAGAGGGAAATGCTCAATTTCAAAATGGTTAAATGGTTAAACTCTTATGAGACATAGAAAGGATAAATATATATATTTATGTATATTTATTTATTTATTTATCTAGAGGGGATTTGAAGCATTCTATAAAGTGAAGTTTCTGCTTTGTTCAGGTTTCCGCTTTAGCTGGTTAAACTTTATATCACCCTCACCTTCAGATTTTAAAAAGAAAACATTTTCAAGTGATGGAACCACTTTATTTCTAACTGTTGAAGATCCTTACTTCTTAAGATACATTTCTCTCTTCTAATTAGGCATTCGTTTTGATTTTTTGTTAAGAAAGGCTTGTTTTTGTGGGTTTAACAAAAAATTATTTTCTCTTTCTTATTGCAGAAGTGGAGAATGACTATTTCGTATCAATGTGTGAGAAGGCAGATGATTTAATGGACAGGTGTATTCTGGCTGAAACCGAAGATGACCTCTCATCAGCTCTCTGCTTTTGTGATAGTGCTTTGGGTAAATACAAAGCTCTTACATGAAAATATCTTTGATTTGATATTATACATGCATTGTTATTAATGATATTTTGTTTTTATTTCTTGATAAAAAGGGAAAGTTTAATATATAAATATATATATGAATTTGTAAAAATACTGTACGAAGTATGCCTATTGTCAATTTAGCTCTAACATCAGTATGGTTTCTGATAATATGAAGACTTGTTTTGTGTCAAAGCAATAAATTTCAGCAGTCACCAGATTTTTTTGTCTCATACATAGATGAGGGAATAGAATTAACTTATGATCCTGGTTTGAACAACTTAACTACCAGTCACTGTTCAAATTACATTTGTCTCTTTCAAGGCTGTCTTAAAGAGGCAATGAACCAGACAGATATCTCTAACAAAGCTCTGGTTTATGCGCAAAAGAAACACAACTCCTGCTTACTGAAATCACGCAGCCTTTTTAAACGCTCTTCCCATCATGCATCATCAGACACCTCCAGTCACACAAGTAAAAGGTAGGCTTTTGGTTAATGAAGTAAAATGTTTGTGACATACTAGAAGTATTTTTGTTTTCCTGCCTGAAAATTTTTATTTGTATCTTCAATTGACAATCTTTTATATAGCCTCTATGTATTTAATGAAATGCATAGCAAGTTTGAAGCTGAAGGTAAAAATAAATCATAAGGAAGAGTTAGTATAAACAATGTATAACATGTAAGATACAAGTGAAATCAATGTCGTCATGGACATTCGTTGACTTTCCTGCATAAATGAAAGTCTGCTGCAAGTGTTGTGCATCTAATATGCAACAGAAACCTCTGCAAGAATAAATGATATACAATTCTTTATTCAGGATATGACTTTTATTCCTAATTATCCGAAAGCATAAACATTATATTAAATTATCATACCATTCATTTATTTTCTCTCACCCAGTTTTCTGTTTCCATTTTCTGAAGCTGATCTTTCTTCTTGTTTTTCCTTTGTGTTCCTCTACACCATCTTCTTATCGTCATATCACTCATACCTTTTCTCAAGGATTCAGATTGGAAACTTGAAGTAGAGAGAGAAAGAAAGAATGAGTGAAAGTATAAGTAAAACATGGGTGAGAAAAAAACCCACAATAAATAAAAGTATATTTCATTTCAATGTATTTCTGGCTAACGTTTATCTGCCTGATATTTCAGGTCTAGCATAACAAGCACAGATTCTGACAACAGTGACAAATCAATGCGACGGATTCCATCCAAGGAAAGGGGCATGGGTTCTCAAAGACCACCTCCCAGCAATCCCCATGTTGCCTCCTCAATTACAAAGCAATTCTCAGACAGTTCCAATTCAATAAATGATACCTTTACGCCAAGACAGTCTCCTTTACCAGGACCTCAGGTCATTGATGGAATTTCGAATAAAGGAGATAGTCATTTGGCTGCCCTACGCAACAGTTCCAGCTCACCTCATGTAGCTGGATCAAAAGGGGATGATATGGCACTGAAAACTCATCTATCACGAGCTCAATTAATGGATAGAGCAGAGACAGCTTCCAATCACTCTAGATCTGGTAGCAACAGTAGTGTTCGCTCCTCCATGTCAGTACCTTGCTCCTTGTCTCAAGCTCCTTCTCAAGGCCTACCAAAATCTCAGTCCAGTGTCATAAGCCAATCAGGCAAATCTCCTCCAAGTTCATCCATACCTCTTGATCAATATGGAACTTTACCAAGAAATAGGAAGCCGAGGAGAACTTCTGATCCAACAGGAAATTCTGAAGTTTACCAAATGTACCTGAACAAGCAGAAAACTATGGCAGGTGACTGTTCAGCTGATAAATCTTCATCAGACAGCAGAGAGTCAGATAGCAGCAGCAGCGATGGAAATCCTCAGAAGAAAGAATCCAAATCTGAGCTCAGAGGATTACGAGCAAGCAATTTTGTGCAAGTTCAAAAGCAGAACATAGCTTCACAACTAAATAACCATGATTATGTCAAGAACCACAATATTAGGCAAAGCTTAGATGGATGTCAGCAAGGTCCTGTAAGGAATTATTCCAATCAGGACAGGAAAGATTGTCCAACCAATACTTCTGCTTCAAGACCAATAGCTGTTGTTTCTGCATCACAGCCTGGCTACAGGCAAAGTCCTGTACCAAGTTCACAGGGTCACCAAACTAAAACGCCTGTTGCAAATTTGTCTCAATCAAGACAGCACACAGCAAGTCCTTCGGATCTCCACCAAACTGCATACAGGCAGAATCAAGGGCCATCGTATAACTCAAAGCCTTTTTCAGCAACTTCCACCCAACAACAAAGCAATTATGTACCACATCCTGCTTATCCACAATACACCCCATCTTGTTCCCAGCAACATTTGAAACAATCTGTAGATATTCCACCACCATCATCTTCATCAGCATCCTCTTCTTTATCCCAACCACCCCCTCATTTGGTGTCAGGTTACAGTCAACCCTTACCTGGACAGAGAGTTTATCCAGGTAATGGACACCAAAGGCACAGTCAAACAAAAATAAACCCATCCCCAAAACCAACCTACATACATCAGCAGGAAAGTATCACCTATTTTCCACAAGCAAGCAGAACCTTGCCAGCAAACTCTAGTCAAAGTCCTGCCATGACCCAGATGGTTTCCTCGTCTCAACAGACATTCACCAATCCTAGTGTTCCTAACTGTAATCCAAAGCCTCAGAATCTCACCCTCTCAAATGTGCCAACATCTTCTGGAGTAAGGAGAAGTGGGGCTGTTCAGCCACCTCCTCCCCCAATGAGAACAACTTCCAATCCAGATTTCAAAGCTCAGCTTATAGACAATTCAGCAACACATCACCCTTCTTTTAAACAACAGTCGATTTCCAGTGTCGCTTGTGTTCAGCCTAACTCTCACCTTCTCCAAAGCAGTGGTCATCATAATGCGCAAACGTCATCCAATCCACCTCCTTATGGTGGCCAATTGAGGCATGCCTCTAGTAGTTCTGGCCTTAACATGATCTCAACCATGGCACCTAAACCTCTTGAGCGTTATCCATCTCAATCTGACTTTCGGAATCTCACAGATAATCAAACAGGTAAGAGAATCAATGAAACTTTAATTATCCAAGCATTTTAACCCAGTTTGGTGATGTATTTTATTCAATGCAGTGCTTTAACCTTATATATGATAAATACTTTTTCCCTCTAAAAATCTTTTCTGTTTTCTATCGGGCAGCACAGTGATAAAGAATCTTCTTTAAAGAAAGTTATCACAGCTTTAAGAATAATGGTCGGATGTATGAGAAATGTAATACAATCAGAATTATTAAGCTTTTAACTTCATGATATTGTTGTCTGTTAAAATTTGTCTTCTTGGGATTTTTTCAGGGGGCTATGATAATGTGTTAACCTATCTGTTTGAAGAGAGCTTGCTGGTTTTTGACACACATTTTATCAAGTTTGACTGCAGTGACCCCCGTTATAATTTTCTTTTCTGTATAACTTTTCATCCTCTTATCCTTTATATGATAAGAGTTGAGACAAAAAAATTATTTAGTCTAGGCATTGATTTGTAGTTTTATTAGGAAGACCATTTTTTCAGAGGGGGATTGAGATGGGATGATGATAATGCTTTGTGCCTTGAAATTTCAATTTTAGTTCCTATCTGTTGTTAGATACGATGAAAGTTTAAAGAGTAAATAGCTTACGTTAAGTCACGAGTTGTATTCATTATAATGTGGTCAACATTGCTGGCCTGGAATATTTTTCAATTTAATTCAAATTCAATGTGCATATTTCAATGGCTAATGTTGGAACATCTGAAGTCTAGTTTTTGAAGAACCATTTAAAAAATGTTGTTTTTAAAGACAAAGTTGTATAACTAAGTTTTAAAAAAAGAAAGGTTCCAATTTTCATTTGTAATAGGTCTATCATAGAAGCAGAAGTTTGCCCTTGTATGGCCTATGATAAGTATTGATTTTCAATAAAACCTATGTGATCATTTCTACAAAAACTCATACTAATACTAACATTCATTTCTTTCTGCTGCTGCCTCCAGATCTGTCTACATTTGTTTCCCCCTCCAGCCATGCACCAAGTCATACCTTATACAAAACTACTGTAAGTAATCTGCACTTGACCCTATACCCCAATTAATTACGTAGCTCTGCTCGTTTTAGTGCCCTGTGTAACCA
This sequence comes from Goniobranchus geometricus, assembly GCA_028565895.1. Taxonomy (NCBI): domain Eukaryota; kingdom Metazoa; phylum Mollusca; class Gastropoda; order Nudibranchia; family Chromodorididae; genus Goniobranchus; species Goniobranchus geometricus. The sequence goes on along the minus strand of JAOWAY010447230.1, from coordinate 4,355 downwards.
TTCTATTTTACTAAAAGAAAAAAATCTTATCTCTTATCTGAAATGTTATTTCAAACTGCACCAATCATCATTGTCATGGGTGACTGTCTCAATAAACACCCTTTCTTTGGGAAGACAACTAATTTTTCAATGATCTCATCAGTTGTGGGTCATTTAGAAAGAGTTGCATATTGCTGCACTTGTGAGAAGTATCATTATCACTATCGTCCTCAAAGCATGCATATAAGGAAAGCTTTCTTATTTTAATGGAAGCAATTTCTCTGCAGCAGTTTTTCCTGAAAGACCATTTCTCATCATCATATTCATTAAAGTAGTGGGGTGCTACTGTTGAGTAATCAAAGGAAATAATGGAAATATAGCATAAGGTCGTTAAACTTAACTATACAGACGGGACCGGGGACGTGATGTTTTGAGTCTTACCTTTTGTCCGACAACGAACAAATACGGGTAAACAAATTTTGATCAGCAGAATCAGGATCCTGATAAATTTACTTGAAAAATACTTTAGAATTGATATAGTGAAATTAAACATAAATAGTAAGAGTCTTTGACTGTTCTGGCTGATTCTTTTATTACATATCACACATCACCTTCTCAATGTCTTGGAGCCCTTGGCTCTGAGTGGAGAGTCTGGGTATGAAGTCTGGGATTTGATGTCAAGGCAATAGGCATCGCAAAATTGGTGCCTTAGGAAAAGGAAGGTTATCTGTGGTCAAAAAACGGCTACCTTAGTAAATCATATCTATTGGCATGGTGAAATGTAAAGTTATAAATCATGGGGCAAAAAATATAATTTATAATTTATAGCGCCCAAAACTGAAAATCTTATCAATCTTGAAGGAAGTTATCCCATATAGGCCTAGTGCTTATGTTGTTTGCTTTATGGGATATGGAAATGCTCCTTAGATTTATCAGCCTTGGACTTTTTCTTCTTTTCAATAATTTTATAATAAAGGATGTACATATTAGACTCTGCTTCAAAAGTTTAAGACAAGCCTTTGGATAAATGATTGAGAATGCACAGAGGTATTGAGCAAAAACTGTATAATTTCATTTGTTGCTTTCACACTAAGGTTTAATTGCCACATTCCTGGTGAGTTTATGTCTGTTTCTGTTCAATTCTTCTTCAAATATGCTTGACAATTATGAATTGATACTTCTTTTTTAAATTGTACTTGAATTTCTTGATGGGAATCATAAGCATCATCATTTTATACACTTTCAAATTTCTCTTTAAAATAATAATGTATTTCAAATTTAAATATTAGTATGAGTTTTGATTACCTCTCTGTATCATGCATGTTATCTGAGACTATGTAGTATAATAATGGTAAAATATAGTCATTAAATCAAGTAAAAAGTTATTCTCATATGAAACTTTTCTCCCAGCATTTTTTAAAATGATTTTTTTTTATCAAAATGGTGGTTGGTTTATAAGTAACTATTTTTGTTGCCCTTCAAACCATCCAAATTCCTTCACTGAACTAATAAATTCATGGTGAAATAAAATCATTCGGAGGTCATGAGGTTCATATGCAATGTTCCAGGCATTTTTTGTCGTTCCACTATCTTACACATTATAACCACCATATTAATTTCGGGATGAAAGGACAAATAACGTTTGTCTCTTTTTGCTTTCTTTTTTAGAAATGTTGTAATGCAATGAAATTTCATTAGAAAAATCTTCAGTTCAGTAGAGTGCTGACTCGGTTCCCAGTCTGGATTAAGATAGAGCTTGTCATTTGTCATTGATTATTTAAATTACGCCTCTCTGTACCTCAGACATATTCTTTCTTTAATTAGTATCTTTTCTTTCATAAGTGCACATAATACACTGATATAAAATCTGTTGTGTTTACCACAAGATTAATTTCACAGGATAATTGATACTTTTGTGCTTACTGCTTTGTTTTTGAGTAAATTTACTGAGTTTTTGTTGGGCTTTTTTTTTGTTCATGGTGTGTATGTGTGTGTTTGTGTGTGTGTATGGGGGAGGGATGATTAATGATGGTGAGCTCAAATTGAATCAGGCTTCGTCTGCCCTTTTTTAAATATATCATGTTTAGACCTTTTTTTTTAAATTTCATTTTCATTTTTTTTATTACAGGGAAATCATCAACAGAGCCATGAGCCTTTTCTGAGCTCATCCCAGGATTCAGAAATCAAGCCTGCAAATCAAACATCAAGTCAAAACAATGATCATTCGGAGCCTCAACAAAGTGTAAAAGCTCTCCTGTGCAAATTTGACCAACCATCTGAGAAGCCTGCAATTAAACCCAAACCAAGTTCCTTAAGATCCAAGGCTAAGGCAGAGAAGAAACCAAAATCTGTCTTAAAAACAAAGAAAGCTAAATGCTTGAAATCAAGGAAGTCTGTGACATTTGCAGACGACTTTTCCACCAGAGCTTCTGGCTATGAATCGGCAGCTGAACTGAGCACATTTTCCTCGAGTAAAGATTACAATGATCGTGCCTATTTTAGTGACGATGAGGAGCACTTGGGATCTACGGTTTCAACGTCATTTTGTCATGATAACGATACTGATGACATTGAAGACAGTAGTAATAGTGATGACTATCCTCTCCCCCATGAGGATCTAGCATGCCAGCTCTGCAGAAAACGAGAAATAGAACCTGGGAAAGGATTTTGTTCGAAATGCTCATTTTACATGAGCCGCCTGTCATCATAACTGTTCTATGGGAGAGTGAGTTACAATTTTAGTGTTCTTGACTATCACCATTCATTTAATAATGTGGTGAACAGGGCACTGAGGTAAATTCATCTTGTAACTTGAAAAATTAAATGAAATTTGGTAATTTCTTTGTTACCCCCAATGTTTCCTCTGTGACTGATTCATGTAAATTGCCTTAAATGCTACATTCCATTTAACTTTATTCAGATATTTTTTTTTACTTTTTCCTTTGTGACATTTAACATTACATGAATGTGATTTCAGATCAATTTCTTCTTTTTTTTTAAAAATGTACCTAATGTATAGTTTGAAAATTGAAAAGAAATAGTACATACTGTTCACTATTTGTTATGCGTTTCCGCTTCTTTAGCACAAACGTACCTGTAATTCTATTGTATCATGAATGAGCACATTATGTACTTTTCTTCAAAGCGAAATGGTTGTTAACTGATAGTTTTATTTTATGCTGCAAAAAATCATGGTGATAAACTAAGACTTTCACATGTATTGTATATAAATGCATTTTTATGAGGATTTATTTGTCGCACTTATGTTATATGACCATGAGTGCTGAGTGTTAAATTCATCAGCTTGTTTCATCAAGACCGCCTAGTATGCAAATATTACTTCTTATATTTTATAAATTCGACATTCCAAGCTTGCTCCGTCCGCTGAGGAGTTCTTGTGGCATAGCATCTATTATTTAATATATGATATTTATAGGCATATCTACTGACATGCATCGAGTGCCCTTAAAGATATTATAAGAACTACATCCCTAGGTGTGCCCCAATTCACTGTTGTGTTATTTTTAAGTTGATAAGAAACAGAAAATTTGTTAAGCTACCAAGGAGTAAAATGGTCACTGTAATAATATCTGTTTCTCATCAATAGTAACTAAGATATGTTTTAGTATCATAGATAAAGAGAGGTTAAATTTCTTGGTCGTTTCTCAATGTTTGTCTCAAAATGGATCATACCTCAGTATGACTATTTGTTATGCGTCAGAATTGTGCAATGAAGCATTTATGAAAGAAAAAAAGAATATTGATCTCACCCTCACTTAGAACAAAAAGATAATAAAGGGACCTCTACAAGAAATGATAGACCTTTAAACATTGAAGAAAATCTTCAAATCATTTGAAGTTACCAGGTTCAAAAATACAAATTTTTCATTTTCATGTCTTATTTATTCTGTAGTTTTGATTTTGTTCAAGAATAAGGTCTAGTCTCCTCCATGTAATTGGGTGTGTTCATGTAGACTTTGTAATTAATTACTAGAATTACAAAAGGCTTTGACCTTGTGTACATTATGCAGGATGCTTCATATCAAATTCTATTCTGGCCTTACTGTATCCTCATTATTATTTTACTAATAATCATAATTATTATCAGTAGCATAGTTATTGTTTTTTATATTTTTATTAAATTTTTTAAACAATGTTATTTTTCAAATAGAAACATACATATCATACATATGTGAAAAAAGTAAAAGAAATAACAGCAACCAGAAAACATGTTTTGTGTGTTGTAAGAATGATTCCATTCTTTGGCATAGTAGTTTCGAAAAACCAAACAAAATGCAATTTGTTGATGCCTTCTGCATATCATCTTTTATATTTCTTTAAATATATTTAAGATTTTTACTATTTGACTCGAAATG